>DVXP01003441.1:0-11311 GCA_018235645.1 Junonia grisea
ATAACCTGGCTGATTACGTCCGCTCTATTGAAAGGGCTATGTTTCAATCAGCTAACTAGTTGGACGTTGAGTGACGTCTGTTTAATCAACGTTCGGTTTAGTGATTCAATTGAATGTCGTCATTCAATGAACGCGCTAGTGATTCAAATGAATAGCGGATTCAACAAGATGACTGCGACATTTACATAACAAAATAGGAGCGACCTCTGAAAGCTATCAACATTTCTTCGATAGTTGCACACTCTCCAATGTTGTATAGGGATTGGCAGTTATGCACAAATATTCGGAATATGTTGGAAATTGCTGCTAGCTTATCATTCTCTTTTCTTTCTTGTCGGTCTACTCCGTTATCAAACCGCAAGCATAACAATAAATTGAGAAACCTTTTCTGTGACATTACAGATCTAAAAATTTCTCTCCCTGTCCCATCAGTTGCAAATAAGTATTCACAACTTTCGTGGTTTGATTTGAACACAGCTGTATACATAAGAAGACCAAGGAATGCATGCAATTCGATCATATCTAGATCTTGTAATTCAGGACGATTTTCTCTGCTGTATTTTAATTTGAGTTCACGTATTTTCTCATTTGTCCACTTCAATATTTCTTCTAAGATATCCAAACTCATTATTTTCTGCCATAGAGAAAAAGGATTTCTTTCGTCATGTACATATAACCTTGTCGCTGGCATTCGAGCTATAATATTATGATGGCTCGTTCGCACAGCTCTGTTTGGCGGATCTTTTGCCCACTTGAACTTATTTTTGCCAACGAAACATCTAACTAACCTTGATAAAGGTTGATCATCACTATCGCTTTCTAATTGCTGATTTTCTTGAATTGGTTCTTCATCTTCAGAAGCACTTTCTTCGCTATTCGAGTCGTGATCACTTTGCACCGGGAAGAAATTTTCAGGAAAATTTTCTGCTTCCGACCCACTCGAATCTTCGTGTGCCAGGCACTCTTCAATTTGAGTATTTGACAGTACATTTTGAACTCTCGACTCCCTACGCTTCTTTTTTGGAGGTGCAGAATTACTCATTTTTAGTTATTACTGTAAAAACACAAAAAAACAATATAGCAAAATTACGTTAAAAAGTCACGTCAGTGGTGACGTACAGTCTGAGAGACCGCTGTCGAATTTTATGTTGTTGTAATTTACCAATATAGGACAATACGACGCAACCGTCACTATCTGCATCGTGGACGCAACTAAACTTGAAGCTACTCAGACGTTGAAACAAAGGAAGCGCGGGGAAGGGGGTGAAATGACGTTCCACTGACACCACTCGGCCTGTGAGACCGCTTGTCACCAGTTAAAATCTTTACGCTATTAAAATAACGATGAGCTAATAGTGTAATACCAAGTTTACTGTCAGAATCACATCTTATATCGATTTTTTTTTTTGCATATAACTCAACACGCAAAAAATAGGATGGCTGCATTACTTTCAATTGCCACGCTGTAGTCGCGTGGAAAAGTACCTTCTAAAAAAGTTATGCAGACTGTTATGATACCGACCGTTCCCATCACTCACCATAATAAGCAGAATGACTAAGTTTCCTGTCCAGAAAGCGTTATCGAGCGTAAAGTGAACCCGCAAATACTGGGGTCATGCATCAGGTTATCTACCGTTGACCGGGTCGGGGATCGATCGACCCGATCGCGACGAGCCCTGTGAAACTACAACAGCGGTAAATGCCAACCGCTTTGTACCATTTGTTCAAGCCGTATTTAACTAGGCTTTACAGTATATGAACAAAAGAAATAGTCGCAGCTTGTAGGTCATTAATGTCCGCTGTCGGAAAAACGCTCCTTACATGGCTATTCAGAGCGGCTCGATATTGAAATGTATAAATGTATTTCGTTCAAGTCTGAAAGCAGTTTAAGTCGCAACAATGTAAGCTGTACTTTTAAACTCAAGTCGAGTGGTACCTTTTACCGAGTCGCTAGTTTAAATTAATTTGCATGTGTATTCAAGTTCTCATTTGCAACTATGACTGTTGACTCGGGCTGTTCCATCCATTACGCTTTGATGTTACGTGGTAATGGTGAATGAGTTAATGCCAATTAAAATTTAATGAAATTCAACAGAATGGGTCAATGGGTCATTATTACAACGATTGAAGTTAAATATCATAACAAACTGAGTTATATGAATTGATTTAACTTCACTGTTTTGATATACTTACGCAATTATGATACGTAAGTAGCTTTATTGAAAGAGCTCCTATTTTTTGACGTTGTTGGTTTATAATGATCTATTATTTATTCATTTCAAATATGTTATATCAACATTTCATAGAGACTTATACTTAGGTATACTGGAATAGAATTTACAAATGTTTTCCTGCCAATATATAGTCAAAGATAAACCGCTTATTGCAGTGTGACTTAATAAGAGTTTGAAATGAATTTATTCCAGATTTCCATTTTTCCATCCAAGTTGCATAAAAAGTGGTAGGTGCTTGTATGTGTACCTACATATAAGTGCATGAGTATCGTACAAACATGTTCTATGTAATGGTTCAGATAATAAAGGGATTCATATAAAATGCAGTAAAAAAATTTACACAATACGTTTATGCTAGCGAAACTTTTAATATCGAAATAGTGAGCTCGCGACTTGGATGTCGCTATGTTGTTAATACACTTTTATACGTTTTACAATAAAACAGACATGTCGAAATAGAATAAAATTCTTTTCTAAACCTATACTAGTATATTAGAATGATATCTAATGAAATTAAAAATTATTATGAGAAACATTTGTTTTTTTTTTCTTTGGGGAAAATAGAACCTCTGTGCGTTCAATAACTAACTACAATATACATAATTATTTTCCAATAAAATAATTAACTCGCCTAAACTATCAAGTTTTTTGTCCTCAATACCTTTATTTAATTTTTAACTACCACTATTTGAACTCATTTAATAAAAACTGGGATAAAGAATAAACACAGCCTGTTTATTCACAAAATAGAGACATTTCTTTTCATTGATAACGTGGCGCATTTTTAATATTTCAAAATGTTTTATCAAGCTCTCGTCTAGAGCCATTTTAATATTAAAAATTCTCTTATTGCAGTTGGCGCTAAATTACAGTTTTTACTTTTCACTGAAAACGTGAGCGGTCGTGCTCAAGTGCTCAAAACATGCTCTTGTTAACCGACTTTAATGGCCTGGTTCTTGTTTTAATTATCTGTTCGGACAACTAATATTTTTTTAATTACTCAACTTTATAATGCATACCTACCTAACATACCTTTTGTTTTGTCAAATATTTATTTGCTGGTCTGTCGTTTGTCAGAAATTAGGCTTGTCGTGGGTTTTTAATAAACCGTATTCTTTACGAAACTGTACTGTAGGTATTATGTTTATAATAGGTACAGTAAAATATGTAATAATATTATACAGAACAAAATTTTGATCTCTTGATATTTAAGTAAAAAAAATATAACTTTTATGTTTCGAAGAATACTTATTTATTAAAAAAATAAATTAAAAAAATAGCGAAATAAAAGTACAGAGTGATTCAATTTTCTATAAAAATTTAAACATGGTATACATATATTTTATGTCTCTATTTTATGTGCATTTGATGTATTTTTAATCCAATAACGTCTTTCAAAAGTTAGGTGCATTATAATTTAAACATTCTCAAGACACGTGAACCATACCACCGACTACTTCTACTTTATCTGTGCACGAATTCTAATGTATTGTGATGCGTCACGTTCCCATAGAGCCGCTAATATATTATTCTGTATGTCAGAGTTCGGGGTGATATTAAAGGTCGTTGTGTTTGTTCAAAACGATTTACTGTCATTTCATACATTATTACTTCTATTTTTTGTGTCCATACTCACGTACATGTAACCTTTAAGTATCTGAAACTTTTTTTATATGGCATATTTATATCTTTGTATGTTCCAGTAATTTAAAATTATAAATTTCGTTGCTTCTTTCCTTAAGTAAAAAAACATGATTTGTCTCTAAGTTTTAGGTTCAAGACAAAAATATCCGCGAAAGTGCCATCGACATTGACAACTACTAAAATTAGCAATGTGAAGAGGCAATAGTCTGTCCAGATAGCTAGTAGATACCAGGGAAAGGTTTTCAAGAGGCGACGCCGGAAGACAAAGGGCGGAAGGTTAGCCACCAAAACTGATGACCTAGTAAGAGTCGTATTACGCCCTATTTACTATAGTTTTTTCGTCTATAAATGAGACAATTCATGTGTTTCATATAAACGGTTTCGTATAAAAATACCGTTTGTTATACCATATTGTTGATATTGATTTTGATGTTTTGTTAGCTTCTGAGACACTATAATATAAAAATAAATAACTGAATGTGTTGTTAAGCGCAAATCTCGAAAACAGCTTGACCGATTTCGATCATTCTGTTTTTAGAACATTCCTTGAAGTACGCTGATTAATTATTAGTAAAAATGGTTATTTTTATTTACCTAAACGAAAGAGTTAGAGAATAGAATATGAAGGCGGTACGAATTTTACTAAACTTTATAAATGCCAAAATGCTAAAATATATGTTAATTTTATTTTATGTCTACTTAAACTTATTGTCGATATCTGTTTCTTATAATACTAGTATAGAAGCTTAAGTAGTAGCTAGTGAAGCTAAGTTTTATTATCTTGTGAATCGTATTGCAAGCGTAAGTCATGCGTGTTAATTTTATGCGGCTGAGAAATGACACCTTCGTAAGCTTTAAAGTGAACACTTAAATCCTCTTATTTCTTATACTTTAATATTGTTAGACGTGTTGAAAGGCGTTATAATGTAAAGTAGGGTTAAAGTAATACTGTAAAACTTAAGCGTTAACTATTTCATGTCAGTTTATATAAAGATACATTTATTTTAAGTCATTATTTAGATTTTATAAATCACTTTAAAATATTGATTGTACGAAAAACATATTTTCTTCTTATTTTCGCATTTTTCTTCATAAAAAAATATATACATATTTTAGTCATAGTGAACACAATTCCAATAAATATTTTTATATATCATTTATGGTGTTAAGTTGTACTTCTATTTGGAACCAATGCGGTAACAATCTCTCGTAAGGGAGAAATCTCATATAAACAAAAACAAATCGACCTTTGAAACCTTCCCTTGAACTCGATTTAAAAATAGATTTGTCTTCTGTTTACGTCGAACTAAAATCTGTTTAATTGCAATTGTAAGGGGTCATGAGAGTTTAACGTTCGCTACTGTCTCGATAATAAAATTTCCTTTGCAGCATTTGCTCAGTTCTATTTATATCGAGATAACCAAGAATATACAAAACTGTAGCTAAATTAGTATTATATAGAGTCATTGGACCTGTCACTATTGATAAAGCCAATTGTTTTGTAACAACATAACAATGTATGTACAACATGTTACAATATTGTTCATAGAATTAATTAAGACATTAATCTAAACTTAAACTATATTTTTTTATTCAAGAATGACTTTAAGTTACGGCCTACATTTTAGTTTTATAGAAACGTAGCATCTTTAAACGTACACGATTTAAACATGCCAACAATTTTTTCTTCGCCAAGTCGGATAAAAAGCTGTAACTCATCCAAAAAGGATACAAAGTAGGGTAGTTTTTACAATAATAGCACACAGTAAAGATAAAATTATGTGCTTCTTACTCCATGTCTAGCCGCCCCAGACGGTCGACGCCGACCTGTCTGCAAGGACTTGGCTCTCTTTTCAACCAAATTGACATAAACGCACATGGTCTACATGTATAAAATATGTGAAAATATGAGATAAGACTTACAATTTTATTTACCAATTATGACTTAATTAAATTATTTCTTAAGTATAAACTTTCATACATACATACATACGAGTATCTCATATCCATATGTAAACAAAATAATTCGACAAACTGACTCATTCATTAATCACGAATTCTCCGAACCTATAAGTCTTATTTGGTAGGTGCGTTCCTTTTGTCATGCAAGGGACAATAATTAAGAATGGAATTTGCTCAAAGGTCGCTAAATTCCTTACGAGTCGAGGCTAATACTTAATTGAAAAACTTGAGCATTATAACAATTCTTTTTTCTTTTTGTGGTAAAAATTCTGCTAAATTTTAATTTATTCTATCGAGCGTGAATAATTCAATACGGGTTTTAATTATAGCTTAATTAAAATTAAGATTTTGTTATATAGTTTGTGTGTGTTCATATTCCTTGAAACCAATAGTCAAATGGTTTAAAATGGGTCTGGGTCTATAGAATAGTCACCAGTCAATCCCTAAAAATAATTTCTTGATTTTTATTATAACATGTTCGCAAAGGAACACTTCACCGAATAGTATTTGATATTGTGCCAAATCTTCAGAACCTCGACGAATTGTAACTTGATGTATAACAAGGAATAATATAATTATGTATGTATGTAAAGATCCGCGATTGCCACATTGCCATAACTACTTTTGGACATTCCATAACATAACTTTACGTACGAAATCTGCTTCTCAAATGTATCTAGAACACCCGTAGGTATATTCCCAAATTACTTAAAACATTTGATCACCGTGACTACGTTTTCTATATTCGTAACTTTAAATCAATAACATTTTTCAAATTATTATTCATCATTCATTCGGAATTAAGATTATCAAAGTTAGTGACAAAATGATCTTACACAAGTAAGACTATTTTCTTTTCATTCATAATAATTGTAAAACTTAACGATTAACCGTGTATCGTTGGTTGTTGGCACATGAGTAGATAAACCAAATCATGTGGTTGTTGGTGAAATGAACGTCGAAATGTAATTTTCACTGCATTCGTTTCAAAACGTAAATTCGGTATACATAATAAAAGTTTGACAAATAGCTGAAATTTAGATAAAGCGACAAAAAATTAATGACGTCATAAAGCAACATTACGTTCTTCCAATACGACTTCTAAGTTAGAACGCCTTCACTTTCCAAAGAGATCCTGTAAAGACGTTATATAAACATACTGCTAGGGTAGAGACGGTCCACGCAAGCGCAGTCGTTATCAGCAATTGCGGACTCACGCCGAAGGTTTGCGACATCGTTCCAATACTTGTTACTTTGTTACCCATATTAAATTTTACATTGTTGCTTTATTTAATATTGATATAATTGGCTTTTGTTCGTTGAGTTATAATATTGATACGTCAAGTCGTCAACCGAAAACTTTATATACCTTATTACGAAAGTTTTGCAAACCGAGGAGTATGATATTTGGCATATTAAAAGTGAATATGCTATAAGCTAAGATTAAAAAAAGGAATATTATTGTAATGACTAAAAAGATTCCATAGTCGAATATCGACCGCACTAGTTTTTGTTTAATTAACTCTATCAATATTTCAGCAAAACTCTTTTACGTCACTCGTTTGGATACCAGTGGATAAAACTGTTAATTATCTATAAAAGTTATTATTTCGAACTTATTTTAATTATCTGAGAAAAACAATTCTATTATAAATTATTTGATTGTAATGTTAACTGTCTCGGCAGCGTACGCAACGGAATGTTTCAAAAGAATTAACTTTCTCTCGATTTTGTAACAATATTCTTTGATACTTCTTTCCTATAAGTCTAACCGTGCTCGTATATAGCCTTGTAGATTTCTACGGTAAATGGCCTATTTAACATTGAAATAATTATTCAGTCTCTAGTTTCCGAAATTAATGTGTTCAACGAAACAAACATACTTTATTATATTAGTGCAGATTAGCTGCCTGTCCACTGATTTCTTTTGGCGAATTTATTTCTTATTTTTAATAACTCTAGGTTAAACATTTAATCATCATCGAATGTTCTGAGCGCATTGTCATTATTTAATTTCTTAAACTGTCATTTTCTTCGTGACTATAGGTACCTACAATACCTACATGTTATGAAATATAGGTACCTATATCTATGTATAACCTTTTTCTTGAGGTTGAAGTTACACCCATTACATTACATCAAATATTCATTAAAATCATTAGTTGTTCTCTGTAACGTTAAGGATATCTAAGCCATACATATACAATTTTTTAAATATATTTTTACTAAATGTAAACCACTATCCTTAGGTAAATAAAGGATTAATAATATGTTCTACCCGCACAGGGTATGTGATGGATAAGTAATTTTAATGTGTCTTATGTAGAGTAAACTGTAAAGCTTAAGTCAACAAATATAATTGCAGTAACAAATGATAGCTTAAATGTTATGCGTGGCAGCGCGATATATTTCTTATATCACTTTACTCTTTCTGAGTCTAAATTATAATGTTTTATGCCTAACTTCGTATATCAACCGAGTATCACACAACGCCTCTTTATATTTTAAATAAACGTATATTACATACGGACACAACCATTAACGTAACATTCGTGACCTAATCGAGGACTATAAAACGCGATATAAATATGAGCACATTAATAAAATCTAAAACGAAAGCCGTCCAAAACAAGTCCAACTACACATCGACGATTCTGACCAACGTTAGTCATTATTTCGTCAGTTACGACGGTAATCAATATCGTCATTACTTATAAATAGCCGCTATAAATACAATTGCACCTAATGGAAAGGGAATGTGGTGTGTCTGTTTGTATATCGTTTTTGCCTTTGTGGTATGTTTTCATTAAGTGATTGCCATACAAAGTTATTACAATGAATATTGTTGTTAAAAGTAATTTTTTCGTCTCTAGCTTTCAAAAGAAATTGTTCTCCTTTAGAAAAAAAAATCCAATTCCAAAGTACAACTTACGAAATGTCCAATATTGTTTTAATTGTACCATTTATACATTTTTCTACATCATGGCTTTGACATTAACGTCATGTCAATCACTTAATAACAAGTTATTAAGTATTATCTTCCTAGGAAATAACTGCAAGTAAGTAGGCTAATAACACAGATTTAAGTCTTTGTCTCTACGAATCCATGAAGAATTTACAGTTGTTTAAGCGTTCTGAATTTATTAAAAATATAATAAAAAGTCAATTTCCATTACAGACCAAAATGTCAATTTCAATTTTAAATATAAATTAAAAAAAAAAGTAATAATTGTAGTAACTATATGTATTTGTATATTAATAGTTAGTAATTCGTATGATCTTATTTTTTATAATTCTGAAGTAAACCACTGAAGTGAAACTGAATTCTAAGTTAAACGTTACTAAAATGACTTTAATAAAATAAAGTAATGGGCCAGATTTTAGTAAAATTATTCAATCAAATTATGTTCATCAAAACAAAAAAACAATAATATCAAAAGATCCAACGTAGCGATTTTCAAATAATTTATAGTAACTAACTACGAAAAAAAAATTAACATATGATCATATTCTCAGGAAAACGTTAAGTAGGACTTTTAGCTCCCCGTGACCCAGTTTTCCGTTACTACGCGATGTATGTCGTAGTTAGGTAGAACGCTCGTGAGCGTTCTTTAATTTTTAATAAACACTAACTGTTCCTCTTTTTCATAACGATATTTTTATTATACTATCTATTTTTGTGCCGTAAATTTTAAACGTGCCCGTTTCTTTTCAGACACGTTTAAGCGAATTAATTATGTCATGTAATATGTATGACAAGATAATATACCTTCTTGATTTATTTATACCGTTAACTGCGTATAAGTTTCCATTCAATCGTCAGATAATTACAATGACGTCACACTATCGTAATAACAGACTTTTCAAGTTTCAAACGAAGGCGGAAAATACCAGACTCGACGCCGCCGAGACCGCACAATGAAAGCTTATAATGAAAGTACCTACCAGGATTCTAGAATGCCGTCTCTTTCCATACTAACAAATCTGAAAGAGGTTAAAAATTTTAAAATCGCCTGAATCCGCAGTTGTCTATTTGTCAGTCGTCATCAATTTGATATCAAAATGCTTTAACATTTTAATATTTATTGTGATGTGAATACTAGAGGCCTGTCTATGGTCGATACAATCGACTATGAAACTTTTTTAATTAAGCTATTCATTTTCTTTTTCTTTATTTTGAGCTGACACCTTGATATCTGACAATATTGTGGCTGTTAGTATTATTCATGGTCTTGTGGTATTATTACAAAGGTATTCATGTAGTAGTGCCAATGTGTGTCAATTTAACTTTATAGATAAGTACTTCTCCGTATAAACTTTAACTATGCCAAATTGTATACTCCTCCGTTCGCCGATTTTTTGTAAAAACTTATACGACATTTTCGCTTCACGTAATAATCTATAGATTAACCAAGTATTAAATGCGGGAAATCCAATAAAGAATAAATGATAACATATAGGTGGGTCATAAAAGTTTAAAGTGGTTGTATAAATAATTATACCTAATAAATGATTCTAGCTATGACGTTTTATGAAAAATTGTGTTCCATACTTACTAAGAGTTTTTACTCCTCGGGGTTTCTTGGCCAATTTTATTCCAAATATAATAGTACCTACCTCAACTTGTAGAATTTTCATAGATGTATCAGGTACATATTTACAGCAACTTGGTTGCAAGACGTTGTTGCGTTTTTGCAATTTACGAAAAAATAACTTAATTTTGCTTTATTATTCTAATACAAAATTTAAAAATACATCTTCGTGAAAATTTCAGCAAAAGCTACGAAAAAATTTTGTTTACTGTATAGAGAGAAGAAAAAAGATAGAAGTGAAAAGAGTGTGATAAGTTTTATTCCAGGTTCAGTTACAATAATTATGATAAACAATAAAATTTGTCATAAAATCGTATTCAATTTTAATGCGTGAAGAGAAAAGTTCATATAAATACATTTCTATAAAAAATCGGTGAAAGGAGTAGTATGAAATTTGGCGGTCTATACAAATTTAACATATTTTTTCTTAAAATTGCATTAAATACGTTAAATTATTATTTAAAATAAAACAAACTCACACAACGATATTACTACATCGATACTTATTCTATTACCTATATGTAGATACTAATACTTTTATACCTAGATTTTTAATTCGAGTCAGTAAAATGACATTTACAGTGTTGCATCTTTTTATTCTCAAATAAATAGTGATGTAGTAGAATCAAGACTTTACGATAAAGTTAATCGAGTCGAGTACATTTTTTTATTTAATATCAAATTGCCTTTATAAAAATGAAAATATGTAATTTACGGTAATTAGACAGACGACATATACGATAATCAAATATCCAAACTTCTATAAATGTCGAAAACAAAATGGACCACATCATAGATGAAAAAATGTAACTGATTCTGATTCCGATTCTGAATATACCGAATCAGAATCGGAGTCGGAATCAAGCAACAGTAATGAAA
>DVXP01003442.1:0-11309 GCA_018235645.1 Junonia grisea
GACGTAACCCGTTTCCCTTTAAAGATATTCGCAAAAAACAAACGTGTATTCCAAATATGCCGCACTTACTCTAACTTCTGATAAGACTCGACTGGCAACACTGGCCATTTGCCCATAAACTATTTAATGGAGGTTTGATCGGTAATGTCACGTTGAATTAATACCTAATTACATTTTCTGCCGTTGTTTTTTTCAACTCTCAAATCACATTCCATGTTATTAATTTAAAAAAATCCTAGATAACTTTATACTACTTATATCAAAGTAATTAAGACATCATGATTTGAACTCAATGTTTACAAGTGACACCAGTGTGCATGATACACAACCAAAACTAAAATTATCTTCGTAATTCTCTAATAGTTATAGAAAATGATATTATTAAATTAGTGTTGTTCTACAATTAGATCTTATAAGAATTTATTATAAAGTAGTATTTGTTAAGTTACTTTTTCTTCATTACTTTGAAGGTAAAATTATAAAACATCACCCTTATATTCCGTCTTTATACTTAAATTACAATGAAATATAAATGTATTGTGTGAAAAAATTCGTGTCCTTCGAATTCATAGTAAAATGTAAAGTAAAATGCCTTTAATATAAAATTAATTGTATCATTGATGATTTTAAATGTGTCTGATAACCAAGTTGCAACTTTTTCTAAATACAAACATTTTATTACTAATCGGTTATTATAAATGTAATATGATTGACAAGTTTTTAAAACTAAACTGTACTTTAAAGTTGTGTAATGGAAACATCTTTTTCAGGTTTTGCTGTAGAGTTACCCAGTTTGGTATCATAATGGGGAAGGAGTAAGTAGCTGACCAATGTTACTTATAAATGTCATTAGTGTAATTTCATACATATTACTACAGTTGAATATGCTCTGTTATAATCTTGAATAACTTGTAACTCCATAGTTAAGCAAAATTTAACTTGTAATTGGATGTAGATACGCAAAAAGGATCCAACCCACAAAATGGTCGAAAGTGAGTTATGTATGCCAAACTGGTCTCCTTGATATAAATTTTCTTTTAGCAAAGGATTTATACAAAAACTACAAAAAAATATGTTTTATCAATGGTGGTTACCATCCCACAATTATGGAACTGTCATATTTTAATTTCTCAAAAACGATGCAAGTCCAAATTAAAAAAGGACCTCAAATATTTGACATGTTTTTTTTGTTAGGTAAAATGTTGGTGTCATTGTGGTAATTTATATATGTGAAATAAATGGATGAAACCACCTCCAAAACCTCCAAAGGATGTTTTTAGGAGGAAAGATATAGGGCATCTCTTTGTGCCATGACTCAGTGTGTACAGAATTACTTTACCCTTCCAAGTTTAACATCTCTACAATGATGTCCTGAGGCAAAGAGATTCCCCAAAACAGCCCCGGGGCTATGATCGAATGGGTGGTATGGGTAACAAATGAACAAATTGACAAAGCAGGATAATTTTTGAGAAATGCTTCTTGAGAATAGCCTTGCGAAATATTAGATATCTTAAAAGGGATTCAAATCAACATTTTCGTTGATATCTCAGTAAATACTAAAAGATATTCATCGAAATTAACTTTAATTACAAAATTATACTACGATACATTTGATTTATTAAAAATTTTGTATAAAAATCTTTGCAAGTATCAAATCTAAATAAATAAGCAAATACAGCTTAAACTTCAAACCTCAATATCTCAAAAGTGACTATGTGTTGATTTGGATCCTTTTTGCGTATCTACGTTCGATTATTATAATATGTATCTGTAAGTCATACATTCATAATATATATCACTTGTTAACAGTACAATACAATTTAAACACTAGTAGCTAGGAATATCACCAAGTAACAAAGCTTTACAAATCAAAATCATTAATCATAAAATTAAAAGGAGTCTGAATTAATTCTTAGCATTTTGACAGAAACAATATGATTTATTATAAATGAAGATAAAATGCAATTTATTCAATATATTTTCTGTTGCAACTTAGTGCCATGTTTCTGGCACAAAACGAATTGGTCCTCAGATGAACAACTAGATTTTAGACACAGTCTATGAATCAACTCATTTTTTATCAAATCATCAGAGGAAGTAGCCTGCTGTCCAGAAAGGTTATGAGCTATTGAATAAAATAGGTTTAAATTAAATAGTGCTACACCTGATGAGTACGGCCAGTTTTAGTGAAACTATCCAATTGAAGGTTCCTAAGTATCTTTTAACTGAAATATCATGCTGCCAAATTACATTCTCGGCATATTCTGGATCTTTTTCTTTTAGTACATGGCTTAAACACATAAATTGTATTCTGTAGTAATCACCAGTGTTAGTTTTATTTAGTTTAAACAACCTATTATAAACCAAACCCATTGAACCCACCCAATACATGGGCATAAGCTAAAATCCATGGATATTTGGTTGCACTATCAATTTATTAAAATTGATAGTTGCACTGTCAATTTTAATAGTTGACTAGGCTTAACTTGTGATTTTTTGAACTTTGTTCTAATGGATCTGTTTTTCATTACTAGTGAATTTGATGTAAAAATCTCTTTATTTACTGTCATTAAAGCAGGAATTCGCAAGTTAAAAATCGCCTCTTAATGTAAAGGGACAGTTTTGGTTTAAGTTTGTATATTGTAAACCCAATATCCTTGTTCATGCATCATTCGTAAAGTTTTAAGGCTTATCCCTACCATTGATAAGACATCTAAAATCGTAGACAATTTTTAGAATGTTTGACCCAAGGCTGACACAAAAAAATTTTTGGTTGAGTTTTTGGTAAACAACTTTCGATGCGTTTGTTCAGCTAGAGTGTGCCAAAATACGCTTCTACCAGCATAAGCTTTTACGCTCCTTAGAGAAACACTAGGAATTAATTCCAAAATCTTTTATATTGTAATAATTAAAGTTTTACTTTTGATTAAAAACAATTTGCTTATTTAAAATTAAAATAAATGCTTGACTCAAATATTTAAAATCAAAATCACATAAAATGTTACTTTTACATTGGAAAAGTATGTGCTATAAAATGTTAATAAGTTTATATATAATCAATAAGATGAAATTACATAATATTATATATTTATTCAAGAGTTGCACCCTGCGGTTATCTATCTTTGATCAGGATGTAAACAAGTTAAGAAATTATTCTTATATTATTTACTTAAGTCCTTTGCGTTATCCACTATTTTTGCACATATTTTTTGCATTGTATATATCTATTTGTCGATGAAATATCTTCTATGGTACGATAAATAATTCGAGTCAGTAAAATGACATGTGCAATTGTCACTTACACAAAAAAGGGTGACCAGCTAAAATAGTGATGTTCTTCAATCGATAGACTTAGACATTTAGTCATGGTTTATTTTTATTAGGTATCAAAACGTTTTCTTTTTTTATTGTTAATATTTAATACATACCGATTAAATAATACGATTTTAAAGATATGGACCTGACTGTCATATTAAAATTTGTCACTACAACATTATAACAAAAGCCAGGAAAAAATCATAAAAAGATCCAGAGGAATTAACACTACAAGTAATTTTATATGTTTTTTTTCATTGCTGTTGCTTGATTCCGACTCCGATTCTGATTCGGTATATTCAGAATCAGAATCAGTTACATTTATAATGAATCCACACATTCATTTATGATGTGGTCGAGATTGAAACATTTTTGTCTTCAACATTTATTGGCACTGTTAACGTCACTCCTCCTCCAATTTTCAGGCCTCACTTGCTTTCCTTCCTTCTTTATATATATTTTTTTTTATGTATTTTATTTTAAAAGTTTTATTTTTCCTGGCAACATACCTTTCTGCTTGATTGAAGTTTGGATGTTTGATTACCGTATATGTCTTCTGGCCAATTACCGTATGTTACAAATTTTTATTTATATAAAGGCAATTTGATATTGAATAAAAAAATGTACTCGACTCAGTTTAATTGTAAAATCTTGATTCTACTACATCACTATTTATTTGGGAATAAAAACCTGCAACATTCTAAATGCCATTTGACTCGAATTAAAAATCTTACCATAGTAATTTTTGTATAATTTTTATTTATACTGACAAACTGAGAAACTGCTCTACCAATAATAATATCTGTTTAGGGAATGAAAAATCAATCAATGTTACTTACTCTTATGTCTGGAAAATGTATGTTTTTAATTTTTAGGTTTTACAACAAAAAACTATACTAACATTAAATTGATTTAAAATTAAAGAGTTGTAATAGACTAGAAAGAACAGCTATATATGTATATAATGTTAGGTATATCACATTAACATAAATTTAGTTATTAAGTCAATGTTCATAATAATGTCTGCATTCTTTGTCAAACGGTTTCGCACAATACAAGTTGATCCATGCGGCGAGTACCTACGTGACTCATGTGAACACACACAAAATGACAAAAGACTATAGCCAGATAAGTGTGATGAACTGCAAAATTCCTTACAGTATTTTCTATTTCTCAATTTTTTTACTTTAATGCCACATAATTGCTATAATAGCAAAATATATTTTCAATATAGTAACTTTCAACTTTCTGATATAGAGTTTTTTCTTATGATTGATATTAACAGATGTCATATTGCCATTGTCGTATCACTCAGAATTTTAGTAGACAACGACATTGTCAAGTCATCGTCACCATTAATTTTTGTGATTTATAATAATTAAATGCTTCTTCTTATTTCAATGATAAGTTTTCGTAATTAATTGCTATTATAATTATATCATACAAAGAAGACACAAATTACTTATACTATGTATTCAAAATTTTCCATTACTATATGTATTCAAGTTCATAAACATAGAGAAAAAGATGGGTAGGTAGGCTTCTGTCATTTTACATTTTATTTTTTAATTATTATAGTATTTATCGTTTCATATAATATTACAGACTTCAGCGTTTCTTTTTAAACAACAAGGAAGAAGAAGAAATAATATGGCATCCTTTAGTAAGTATCTTTTTTTACCTTTTTGTTTCAGATCAAAAAATGATTTAGAGAAATCTACAAATGGTGAAGCCCATGACGATGAAAGCAAGAAAAAGAAAAAAAGTAAGAAACACAAGAAGCGCAAAAGAACATCAGAGCAAAAGGAAGATAAAGCGTATAAGAAGAAAAAGAAGTCCAAAAAGGAAAAGTACAAAAGTCCTAAGGTAGAAAGTGAAACATCTCTTTCAGATGTAGAAGAATTAATAAAAAAATCTAGACGATGTAAACCTACAAATAAGGAATCATCTCTAGATACTCCTTTAATAGATTCTATGAAAACTTTTAAACCAAAAAATGGAGATGCACCTGTTTCGCGAAGTAGTAGCAGGAATGCTTTTTCACAAAAAATAAGCGAGACTCTAGAAATCTTATCATCAAGTTCCGAAACTGAAAATTATCAAGAAGACTGTGCTAGTCCTGAATTGACAATAATTGAAGATGACCTTAATTTGGAAGAATTAATGAAACAAAAAGAATTGCTACAAGCTCGCTTGGTTGCATACAATTCTGATAAGAGTGATGATGAAAATCGCAAAGAGACTTCAAAAAATAAAGTAATTTGCATAAATGATGATGATATCAAAACACCTATTCGTAAAAAAGATAAACGAGATCGTGATGGTGAATCAAAGAAGTTTAGTAAATTTACTGCCAGTAAAGATCGATCATCAGAAAAAGACAAACATAAGTCAAAACGTCAAGAAGAAGACTTAAGAGAAATAATTAATAGGGAAAACAGAAAAGAGATGGAAAAAAGAATAGAAGAAAAGGAGCATCGCGAACGAAAGGAACGCGAACGTCGTAAGCTTGAAGCGGAGAGAGAAAGGGAGCGTGAACGTGAAAAGGAGAGAGAGCGTGAAAAGGAAAGAATACGTGAAAGAGAGCGTGAAAGAGAAAGAGAGAAAAAACGAGAAAGGGAACGTGATAGAGATAGAGATCGGGATAGAGACCATCGTTCATCTGAATTAAAGAGAAGAGAAAGAGAAGTAGCCCGCGGCAGGAGATCAAGAGATAGGTCTATCTTAACACGTCGTGATAGGAGGTATTCAGACCGTGATCGCAGGTCACGTGACCGAAGTAGGGACAGGCACAGACCGCGATCACGGGAGAAAAACTACAAATCTGAACAGAGGGCTAAGGGTAATGTAAGTATCGTCCTAGTTAGAATTCAGCTAAGTTTATTTCTATTATAAATTCTGCCACGATCTATCATTTATGACAGTACTTTTATATACTCATAAGAATCAAATATTATAAGGCTAAAGCAAAAAATATTTGTATACATATAAATCTATTTCAGAATACAACAAATGAAGTTGCTCAAATAGTACCCAGTTCAAGTGATGAAGAACTTGATATATCTATTAACACTGATGATGAAGAAGAATCTGAGGAACAAATCATTGAAAGAAGAAGGAAGCAAAGAGAACAGCTTTTAAAGGTATGATAATTATTAAGTAATTGCTTTTCTGGCATAAAATAAGTTGCTAAGATTCTTTAGCCAAACCTTAATTTCCTAGATTTTGATAACTAATTTTCAAAATGACTTAGTATAATCCACATTGATTGGTCTATTTTAAGAGGATAATTTTTTTGCAGAGATTGGGATGTAATAACAGCAATAATACACATGAGGATCAAAGCAGCGCAACAACTCAATCTAATAAAGTTGAATCTGCAACACCTGAAATCAAAGTTTCCAAAGAATCTACAACAGCACATGTTAGCACAGCACCGGCCAAAACTGATAGTAAAACTAATAATATAGAAACAACGGCCGACAAGAACATTGTACGAAATACAGAGAATGAAACTAAACCTGTAGCTAATTTTGATAAATCACGGAGAGTGAATGAATGGGACATGTTTGCAGATCAGGACAATTTCGATAGTGTAGATGTAAGTAATTTTAAGCCACAAATACCACAAAAATGACACAAATTCAAATTGTGTTATTAATAAGATATTGTTGTTTAAAAAATATTATTAAAATAAATATAAATTGCTTAAATTAATGCTTTCCTTATAGACTCCAACTACGGGAAAACCTCGAAGCAAAAATGCGCTAGAAAACCCGTCGCTTACTGATAATTGGGACGACGCAGAAGGATATTATAGGTAATATTTCACTTGGGTTTTGATACATATATTTAATGATTTTTACTGAATGATTATTGGAATTTTTTAAATCTATTTCAGGGTAAGAATTGGCGAAAATTTGGACAACAGATATACCGTGTATGGCTATACGGGACAAGGCGTATTTTCAAATGTCGTGCGGGCGCGTGACCAAGCACGAGGCAATTCGGATGTTGCCGTCAAGATTATTAGAAATAATGAGATAATGTACGTTACTTTTAGTGATTATAAGACTATTTACACATAGTTTTCCGTTTCAATATCTATATTCAAAAAATATTAATTGTTTTAGGCATAAAACTGGTTTAAGAGAATTGGAGATCTTAAAAAGGTTAAATGATGCAGATCCCGACGACAAATTTCATTGTTTGCGTCTTTTCCGCCACTTCTTCCATAAACGACATCTTTGCATGGTCATGGAACCCCTTTCTATGAATTTGAGGGAAGTTCTAAAGAAATATGGAAAGAATAGTGGGATACATATTAAGGCTGTTAGGAGTTACACACAACAAATGTTGCTGGCTTTAAAACTTTTAAAGAAAACTGGAATTTTACACGCCGGTAAGTGTAACTATTACAATATAAGTGAAGAATATTTTTTACAGAAATTTTAACTAATTAATTATATATGTATGTTATATTGTGTATATATTTAAAGCGGCAGTTTGTAGGTGCACTTTTTTCAATAAAAAATTACAAAATGCAAAAGGCTCACGTTAATTATATTATGGCGGTAAAAATAATTTTCGGGCAGTTTGAAGCAGGATTATTAAATTATTTTTGGGCAGCATGCATTGCTTTATAAGTGGTTTTAAATTTGTTTAAGCCGTAAATAAAAGTAATGTCAAAACTAATAATAATCACTTTAGGCTTGGAACATCGCCGGGGCTGCGGGATGAGTGGACTTTTCGCCTTATCGTAACAAAGGGCAACCTCTGCATCTCCGGATTTATAAAAATACTTAAGGGGTAGAAAATACAAAGAGTCATAGTCTAAAACTTTAATCCTAGCCATTTTTATCTTATCAGAGAGAGAAACTACCTTTTAAATTTTTATGCTTAAATTAATGTTTGTCAGAGGTAAAGTCAGATTAGTTTGTCTCGCCCTCCTACTTTCCTGTCTTTGATCTGCTATATTCAAATTGACAGTATAGTTATGTTTATCTAACATTAAATAACAGAAATTGACTTCTGGTTTAGTTATAAAACTGCCCATTCATTAATTTCACCTCGACTTATTTCATTGCAATTATAATTTTAATAACCAATAGTCTTTTAATTACAGCTCTTATTTTACCGCCCAATTAATTTACATTGCTAAATTACTATACAACTGCCGCTTTATTTATTTAACTGACAAGAAAAATCATTCAAATATTTATTTAACGTCTGCCAAAATTTTTCCTATTATTTATGTTAAATTGCCCTAATTATTTACATGTAACATTTTATTTCAGATATCAAACCTGATAATATTTTGGTCAATGAAAGTAAACTAATGTTGAAATTATGCGATTTTGGTGCAGCATCACATGTATCAGACAATGAGATTACACCATATCTTGTATCAAGATTTTATCGAGCTCCAGAAATTATCCTTGGTGTGCCATATGATTATGGCATTGATATGTGGTCAACGGCATGTACTATATATGAGTTATCGACGGGAAAAATTATGTTTAGTGGCAAGTCCAATAATGAAATGTTAAAATATTTTATGGACTTAAAGGGAAAAATACCAAATAAGATAATTAAAAAGGGTCATTTTAAGGATCAACATTTCGATGCTAACTGTAACTTTTTGTATCATGAACTAGACAAAATTACAGAAAGGGTGAGTTACCTTAAAATAAATAAACTTGACCAATCAATAAAACACATAATTTATGTTGGTAGTGAATGTAAATTGTTCACAATTTTTGTTATTTTTACAGGAGAAAATTGTTATAATGTCGAGTATAAAGCCCACACGTGATTTACAAACAGAGTTAGCTCCACCTCATCACCGATTGCCGGCACCAGAGGCTAAGAAAATGACACAACTAAAGGACCTACTGGAAAGGATGATAATGCTCGATCCTGCAAAACGAGCATCTGTCAATCATTGTCTGGCTCATCCTTTCATTCAGGAAAAAATATAATTCTCTTGTAAGAGAATCAACAAATAAGTCTTGTATAAATTGGAGGTTTTTACATAAATTGGTCCACTTTTAGTGTTAAATTTATTTTTGTAGCTGAAATATACCAATGAACTACAATTTTAATGTAACAAAGGTTGTAACATGTATCTGCCATGTTCATAGACGTACAGTGTGGGTGAAAAGTGTAAATAGCTTATGGTGTTATTTATTTTCACATTGGTAGCAGATCATTCATAAATTTATATAATACGTTTAAACACGCAATTCTTGCATATTTATTTATATATACCTACCGGCGACCTCGAAAACAGTTTTAACGATTTTACTGCAATTTTGTATCAGAAGATTTTCGGGGGCGAAAAATTGACCTAGTTAGTCTTATATTCGGCAAAATGCGTGTATTCGGGATTTCAGTTTTCAAGAAAAAAGAGCTCATAGCTAAGCTTGGTATCCAGGTACTAATATTAGTAAATCTGCATAACAATAAAAATATCAACATGGTATACTGGTCTGCGCTTTTAACATAATATAATATTGAGCGACTTTTTGCCCACACTGCAGATTGGTTTTAATGTACATAATAATTATAAAAGTTAACGTTGTTACTTATAAAATTTTAGTGTAAACAATTATTAGTAAGACCATAAATGTGTAATTTATATTATATATTATTACATAGAGGTAAAAATCGAAGTGTAAAAGCACACATTTTTCTGACTCTAAATGTTTATTTTATAAGCTTATGATGTTTATGGAACTTAGGTAATTCTGAAAAATATACTACAGTTTAAAATAAGTTTTCGTTTTATTGATTTAAAAGTCAATTTGCCCAATCTGTATAATTTTTTTATGGTATGTAATATGTATGTATTTAACTAATTCGAGTATTACTGGACATTCATATTAAGAAATATGTAAATGGAAGTAAAAACCTTTGATTACATAAATCAAAGTTCTAAACTTAACCAGTAAATTAATGTCCATTTATGTCTAATTATTTCTTTAATGAATGTATCAGCTGAAACGATCCAGCGCTGCGGGATGAGCAGCCTCTCTGCCTTAAATTGCACCTCGCGGGCCGGAGAGGCCGCGGTTGGTCGATGCAGCTGACCAGCAAGCGGAGGCTGCGGAGGTGAACATGCGCCACTATATTTATAAAAAACAAGTGCCGCTCTAGGCCCTGATACATACGGTACCCCTAGATAAGCCATCCTCTATGTGATACACAAATTGAGCTAAAAAAGGTCGACACCCTCCGTTAAAATTTTTGCCTAAAACAAAGTCGTCCGCCTCATTTGCAACTTTGCCGCCCCAGAAAAGTTAAAGTTGGCGCTCCTAAAAATGTGGCGCCCTAGGCCCGGGCCTATGGGTACATCCGCCACTGGGGTTAGGACTGACAAGTATCAGGTGGTGTTGGGGTGAACCTCTGCTAGTTAGCAAGTTAGATTTTAATTTAGCCTTTTTAGGATCAATATCAGAATTCAGGTTCCAGTTAGGGTGAATGAAAGGAGGGGAGGGGGTTGCTAAGGTTATCCTACTGAGAGGTGGGCGGGGCTTCCAACTAACCCTTAATTATTTCAACCACCAAAGTAAAACCTCCCAAATATTTTTAAAAGATCCGAAACAATATTATTTAGGTATGGCAAGCATTTTTAATTTTTTAATGATTTTAATCTGTAAATATTCCTTGGACTAAAAATGTGATATAGAAGTATGTTATGTTGATAGAGGAAAGTCAGCATATTTGAGATACTGCAGGTAATGTGGAATACCTCGATATCTAAAAAAGTATAAACGTTATCATCGCCTTTTTCCCGTAAGCATAACGTATTATGATACACGAATCCATTAAATATTAAAAACAGGACCTTAACTCGAAATTCCGGCTACCAGAAACAAGAAAATAAGGGACCTTTTTTGAAAACTTTTTAGGTAACAATGCATTAATTGATAATAATTAACTGTAATGCTAAAATATTTATTCTATTTATTTAAACTGTTAAGTAACCTTCT
>DVXP01003443.1:0-11309 GCA_018235645.1 Junonia grisea
ATATTTCTTTATTCTAGCTGCAATTTGCTGATTACATATCGTAATTGGACTGACTTGACCAGTGTTAAACCACAGTCCTACTGAAGGTCTTTCTTGCATCGCGCGGGAGGGGCAGCGGATGCGCACACGAAAGCGATCCCGCAGCCTCTCTGTTTCCGTGCTAATGGCGGCCAGTTCAGGGGTATTTTCTTTTTTTCTTTTTTTTTTTTTTTGTTGCAGTTGAGATTGCACTCACTAAAACCCCCTGCGATAGCGGCCACAGCACGGAAAACGGAGAGGCTACGGGATCGCTTTCGCAGCACGTCCGCGACCTCTCCCATGCGTTGCTCCGCTCGTGGCCGGCGGAGCACGTATCAGGAATCCCAGGGGTATCTTGTAAGTACAATCTCACATAACCCGACCGAAAAGAAACTAACGTCAGTTACGTTTTTCTATAATAAGTGAGAGAACCAAAAACCCCAGTCTTTCCCGTACTTCTTACCACTTATTTTCCCCTTAATCCTTTATTAATCTGATGACGCTTTTGTGGCTACTCAAATTTCCATCTTACTTATTGTCGTCTGCTCCAGTGCGGGTTAGCGCATATATGAACACGAAAACAGATCTTTTACCGTAAAGAAAAAGATAAACTGCAAAGACAAATTAAACCAAATAAATTAACATTGCAGGAATTCGCTCAGATTACAATCTGAGCGTAAATCTGTAGCTCTCATTTTAAGCTAACCCCGCGGGGTTAGTTAAAGCTAAATAAGTTAATTGGACAAATTGCATTAAAAATTCCTTTTGTATAATTTTTAAATTTTTAAAATTAGTTACATCTTTTATATAAAACTATAACCGATTACGATCTTAGTATTTAAATAGGCTACGAAAAAGGTGTAAAATATGTATAAAATGTTCTTATTTCCTTAATACAAGCGTACACAGCTTGTGTGCAAAATATGACATCTCAATTACAATCGATGAATCTTTAAAGGTATACAGATATTATTTTCATAGACATACATAAAATAAATAAAATTTAAGTGTCTATTTGTGATATAATATAAAATTATAGATGTATCTACACATGTACGTTATAAGACTTTTTAAACATAAAAGGAGTGTTGAACCAAACATACGTATCCTAAAAAATATCAAAGGTTAAAAACCAAGCAAGAAAAACAGATCTTTCAAATGCGTTTATGTTTACAATACATTTCGAGCTTTAATTTTGAAAGCTTAAAAGCGTCTGCCGAAAGTTACGACCCGTGAAAAGCTTATATGAGTTTATCCATTTAAAAATACCACTATTACGTTTTAACGTTCCTCTGTAATATTTTTCATTACCTTTAGTACTTGAAACTTATCTACTTTACTGCTACTCAAGGTTTTTAGTACCCAAGTACTTTTTAAAACATTAAGAAATCTTTACGTTATAGATGTTGCTAGTTACGGTTTAAAATTTCAATTATTTACTTAAAGTTAAGATATAGGTACATATAGTAATTCTTAATGGTACATAAGACATCACAACATTAAAAATTGCAATACTAATTTTGGTATCTTAGATAATGCTTTATAATGAATATCTTAATGATTTAAAATT
This sequence comes from Junonia grisea, assembly GCA_018235645.1. NCBI lineage: Eukaryota > Metazoa > Arthropoda > Insecta > Lepidoptera > Nymphalidae > Junonia > Junonia grisea. The sequence goes on from DVXP01003443.1 coordinate 1,589, forward strand.
TTTTAATATGTTAAAAATTATGTTAATTTAGAAAGGTAGTATTTACAATAATAATAGATAAAATAAAAAGAACTTAACTTAAAATGAATATTTACAAGAGAAAAAAATAAATGTAAAACATAACTATGAAAACGGCATTCTATAAAAAATTGTATATCTCATCGAGGCCGCTGGAGGAGTTCCCAAAATGCTGGCAGCATTACCCCGTTGGATGGCCAAACTTATCCGTTAACCGAGGTAGCTGCCAGACTTTGGGTCCCCAGTTTAAATGAAATTATAATGATGTAAATAAAAATGAAAAAAAAAATAACTTACTTAAAATTAGGAAATGAAATAATATAGTAACGAAAATACTTTGTGGAAAAAAAACAAAAACAATACCGAAAGCACAGAGAAATTGGATTGTCAGTTTTGATATTAAAATATTAGTAGAATACGGGAATTTTTCAGTACCAGGCGCTCCTTGGAGAATACTCTACCTGTCGGCAAACTTGCGGGAATTATTACAAATTTCATTCCGGCCAATAGTGGTTTCCTAGCTTCATGATATGACATGAAATATCTTGTTCTTGTACGAAGTTTTAAAATTTATCGATTTGAAATCTTTCCATTTATTTGGAAAGTATATTGTAACGATTCATTTTTATAGTCATAGATTAAAACAAAATGACTCTATAAAAAATAAAAATTATTTCTAAAACTATATACACATCATACCTATATCATGTAAAAAATTGATAAAAAGGTGTTTACAGCAATTATAAATATCGGATAAAATATTATAGCAAATAATTGGCCAAGTGCGTGTCGAGCCACGCGCATGAAGGGTTCCGTAGTTTCCATCATTCTATGCAGACATTCATTAATATGTATAATCTTTAAAAGTACCTTTTTTCTTAACAACTAACATATTTATCTTAACATTTTTCAAAGAAATTTGTGTAATATATTTCTTTTAACTTTAATTAGCTATGACTCGATAACTATAAAAGCCCAGGTAGTCGTGACAATTTACCTTTTAAATTCACTACATGTATTAATACCATGATTTTTTTTACAACTTTAGAAGCAACAGTTTAGTGGGTAGAGGGACACACTTGACTCAAAGAAAAATTGACACTTAAAAGCTTAATATTTCATAAACAATTGGTCGTTCGGAAAAATAATTTTCCCACACCTATAGTATTTTTAAAAGACCTGTCCAATGATACCCCACAACATGAGATAAATGAGAAAAAAATTTTTGTTCTCACTTTACACATAGGGAAGACACCCCGAAAAATATATTTTTTTAAGATTTTATTGTACAACTTTTTTGGCGTGATTCATAATATGTGATGATGATGTCCGCCGACCGATTTCGGCCACAGCGACTGCTTCAACTCCTTAATTGCCGTTGATGTGTTCGAATGTGGCTTATGTAGCCAATCTTCTTAGTGAAGATTCGGATTCATATGTATACTCATACCGAATAACAGCTTTCTAGTGTTAAGGGTTTCAGAGCAAAGCCGCGGACAGACAGACAGACAGACAGATAAACGGGCATGGCGAAACTATAAGGGTTCCGTTTTGACCACGGAACCCTAAAAAGCTAATGATAATTAAAAGTTAAAAGCAATTAGAGAGGATTAAGTTTTTTATTTCTATCAAATTTCAAAATATCAGGTGGGCACCTGAATCTAATGAAGCATCCAGAATTATTCCAAAGAGAATAAAATATTTTTAATAATAACAGTTAGGTACGGCAAAAAAACAACACAAATTGTTTAAGCATTGCACACACATTCAGTTATTTTTTTGTTAACAAATAAGTAATTAGTATGCATGAAAAATTCCCCGTTAAATCCGCCATATTGTATTAGTTTAATAAATTAACACTCTATACACTCGCGTGGACTCAATTTTCTAAATTGCGTTTTAATCCCAAGTGGTCAGACAAACCACGCGAGGTAAAAATAATAGTGACCTACATTGTAACCGTTGTACTAACACACATTCACTTAAAACTTTTAATGCTCTCCATACACGTAGGTAGTTAGTACCTTGTGTAAAAAGTTGAATCTCTTTTCCTTTTTTTATCCTAGATTTTGCTAACTTAATATTAAACTTGTCAAAGAGTTGTTTTTTTTCTTTGGTATTTTTTACTTATAAAGGCAATGTAGTATTGAATATTAAAAATATTTCAATACAATAAAGATTCAAAAGAGCTCCCAAAGCCAACTTGAATAAAGAATATTTTGGATTTGAATTTGAATAATCATTTGACAATTGGCAACACTTAAAAATTCATAGAATGTTTAAATTTTTTCATATATATTTCTTCTTTTATTTTGTTAATCAATGTTAATCAATTTTGTAATAGGAAGGTGTGAAATATTCACACCTAATATTTTAGATAAATATATGAACGAATGTACGAATATAATGGCACTTTTAGTACTTGCAATCACTCAAGTCATCTTCATTATTTTCATAATGAAGATGATTTTAATTGCATCATAACAACCACCTCACATGAAACGTAGCTTTCGCATTTCAATCCAAAATTCAAACAAAGTTATTTCAAAAATAATTAAACAGTCACGAAGGTTCTCAACTAAGACGAAATTCGGTCTAACGAGAGCACATTCATAGAGGAACGTACGAGCGCTAGGGTTCATTAAAAAATACTGGCCCTCGTAATGAACGAGAAACTCGGCGTACAAACATAACACTCGTGAAACATAATATTGCGAAACGGATGCTCGTTTGATATTTCGTTTATATTTCTAGAGTACACTGTAGCTCTTGAGTAACGGAAATGATGTTATATCATGTTTTTTACGTCCCCTATTTTCACAGTACCTGTGAAACGAGGAAGGTTCTTTACATTTACTATCCTTGTATGGCTCCTATAAGCTGTTTATCCTGAGATTTTGATAGTATGACGAGAAGCTTGAATCACATAAACTTCATCAGGCTTTTTGTAAGTAGTAGAGGAAACTTGGTATAAAGTAAATTAACTTAGAAATAGCATCTGCTTGGAAAAAACTAGACTTAGGTATCTTAATGTGTAAAACCACATTTACGTAACCAAACAGATTATTGAAGAATACCTACTGGTTTCGGTATACCTACCGACTAAAATATTTTACAGACAATATTATACTACAGTCCGTTATTAATCAATTAGATAAATCGACTTTGAAACAAAGTTCAAATTGAAGAAAAGATTAACCTAAAAACTTTTCTCCGAGCAACCAGGAGTATTGTAAAGTTACTTCCTTCAAACTATTTATAATTTTAGCTCGACTTCCTCATCCAATATGTCCGCGCAATGAACTGATTCTGTTATCAGTGTCGTGCAGCCGCACCACAATATCAAATACTTACCGACACCATGTTCCTAAACAAAATCTGTATCGACAAGTTTTTAGCTCCGGTTTCATGAGTACAAATAATGAAAAGTCAATAAATTATTTTTTATATAAAAATCTAGATCTACATTAAATTCATTTTAAATAATAGCCCAAAAGGCTAGGCTAGAGTTAGGCTAGGGTTCCGTAGTTGTCCGTCACATTTTGTGGCCTTCCATAAAATTGCTCCTTATAGGTAATTACCTTATTTCCTTAACCACAAACATCGTTATCTTAATACTACCGAAAAATTTGTTTTTTTTTTTTTCAATAGACTCTACTAACGCCTTAACTCTCTAACTCTACTTACTCCTACTCTATAAAATTCTATTTTTTAGTTAGGCGTTATAATTTTCCTTAAAATTATTTTATGTACTACTAATTTTAAAAAGATTTTTAAAAGACCAATTTACCTGTAGCCTACGTAATTATGAAATAAATGAGAAAAATATGTCCTAAAGTACTTTACGTATGTACCTATGTTTATGTATTTGTGTATTTCGTAGCGGAGAGACTTCCAAAAACATATTAAAGTTTTCATCAAATGAATACCTACCTGATTTACAGCGCCTACTTTTAAGGACCTCGAGCTAAGCCACGGGCAGAAGGACAGACTTACATGGCCAAAATATAAGGGTTCCATTTTGCCTAAAAATATCTATACTTTTATATACTTACGTACTCAACTATAACATCTACGAATTAATAAATACTGATATAAATCAGTAATGGTGGCAACGAAATTAATAACGCCTTTTTCGATACATTAAGTTTTCCATTTTTTTTCAACTGAGTTGAAAAATGGAACAAAAAAAAAGTATGTTACTATGCCTTTAAATCAGAAACTTAATACAATTAAAAGCATTTTTAAACTGTTATTGTAGTAATTTCACACTCGTGAGGGTTTGAGATGGCCAAGTGGTGAGAAGTTGAGAACACGTCGATTAAAATCGATGGCCGCCGGTTCAAACCCTGGCCGCTGAGTTTTTAAGAGCTAAATTTTGGTAAATACATCGTCGGTGAAAGAACACATTGTGAGTAAACAAAAAATATGATACATGTTGGTATATCCATTAGCCATGGTGGACAGGGGAGGGCGCTTGCCTACCCCTGGATTATTTCAGTATTAGAAAATTTAAAACCCTTTAAAAATTTTACCTTTTTCTAAAATTTTATACACGCCCTGCCGGACCTGGCAAGAAACAATGCTATTGAACCAAAACTCATTTTGATGTTTTTAACACTTTTCAATAAATTCGTCTTTTACCAACTCCGATTTTGTCCACCCCTAAGCCGAATCCTGGCTACGTCCATGTGTAGGTAGGTATATCCGTCAACCTGCAATGGAGCAGCGTGGCGGAATAAGAATCTTAATCTCTCCAAAATCATAACCCTTTCCTCTGCTGGCATAAAAGTGAATGGGACTTATATAGGTTACTTTTTTTGCGATATAACATATAACCGACATCCAGGCAGTGGCGGATTTATCCATAGGCCCGTAAGGCCTGGGCCTAGGGCGCCAATTTTTAAGGGTGCCAAAATTCGCTTTTCAGGGGCGGCAAAGTTGTAAACGGGGGGACGACCTTTGTTTTTTTAGCGAAAATGGTATATTTAAGATAAGGAACGGAGAGTGTCGACCTTTTTTTGGCTTATTTCGTATATGTCACATAGAGGATGGCTAGTTGAGGGCGCGGTATGAATCAGAGCCTAGGGCGCCACTTGTGTTAAATCCGCCACTGCATCCAAGAAGAGAGGCAGGCAAAGACTATGATAATAATATAAGAAAATAAAACAGTATTTTTGTCCAAACTTTATTTGGAAAATCTACAATACAAATGTAATTTTAACTTTGATAAATGATGCTTTATTTGTATAGTATTATAATAATAATTCATATTATACCTACATAATGTAATAACATAATAACATATCTTATAATAAAAGGCATTTGGCTATTTATATTACCTTCGACTTTTTATACATTAGAATAAAAAAAAAACAAATACATACACATGTATTTAAAGATAACTAAATTTTAGATTAACAATGAAATGTTACATAACAAATCATTGATACAGGTTTTTTACTAAAAATTAATCAATATTTCATTCCATCGCATTTTTTCCTCCTGCATTTTATGAACAAAACATAGAAAGAGAAACATAAATTTAAGACCTATATATAACAATAAACCATATAATTACTCTCTTATGATATGACTAAAATATTCCTTAAAATTATTTCTTAATCAATGAATATGGCAACAATTTTGTATCGTCAAATTGTTTTAATTCATTTTCATCATTTAGTAGAATGAGAATTTATAATAGATATTGACGTAATCATATATTTAATACCAAATAAATATGATAAGACCACTTTTAGATCTAGTTGCCATTAGTAATTTTAAACTCCCCTAAAATATATAATTTAAAAGTAATCAAAATATCAATAATAACCATAATATGATAAATATAAAATCTATAAAGTGGAGTAACCGTTATATTGATCTCATTCACGTGAAAGAGAAATATTTAATAATAGAAAAATATGAAACCATATTATCTTTATTACAAACATAAAAATATCAATTATTATTATTCATTATGGTGTTTTGAAAGTCATATTTTTTTACCATAAAGATATTTTGCCATATAACAAATCTGTGACGGCATGCATTTAAAGTACTTTTAATTAACATTTAAAAAATCAAAACGGACAATTCAAATTATGAATTATTGTATTGGTTCAAGCACCATAATAAATACATATGTATATCTAAAATACCATTTGGATAGAAATGAAAAGAAAGTAAATTTAACACAATTTATACCTACATATGTAGTGATTTTATTTTCACATACATTGGAAAAGTTTAATCATTTATCAGAATTTTTAAAAGATAAGATACAAACACATCATCAATACATCAACATTAATTCATGCAAAATTATGAAATTCTTCGAAATTAATCCTAATTGTGACACTTATTTTAAGATACCTTGGTGAACTTGTTTACAAAAATATAAAATAAGTAAGATTTCAATGCCTACTTTATTTTATATTGCATTAGAAAAATTTTAATCTCTTATAAACATATTTAATATTATTATTGCTTATTGATGTACCATGATACTAACAAAACTGAATACAGTAACTTCTATAACATAATTATTATTTGAATAAACACTACTAAAATCATTATTTTTATTTGAATTAATGTACTAAGGATAGTATCGAAAAAATTCTAAATATTGATGTTATTGTACTCATGGCACCAATTTTTACTTTAATGTGGAATGATTGTGAAAACATCAGTTTTACCTAAAGATTCCGAAAGATTAGTCACAGTTCTTATTAGAAATATATTTTTTTTATCAGTTCTGGTTAATTTTAACTTTATTTCCAATAAAAATTGGTCTCATAATTTACATAAGTAATTAAAAATATTTCTCATGTAATTCACACCAAACAATCTTAATATCACACACATAATCCATTTTAAAAAATCTATAGATCTATAGATTGTCGTCATCAATTTACATGAATTTGGAAAAAATATTTAAACTTTTTATTATCACAAAAAATTGGATACAATAATATTTCTTTACTTTAACAAATTTAAGAAATTTTGTCTGTCTAGTACTACTAGTGAAGTAGTTTACGATTTACGTTTAGTGAAGTAAGTCTGTCATTATTTATTTGTAACATTTCATTTTGTCATTACAAATGAATCTTCTTAAATTTGTATTAAGAAGTCCATAATTAGTTAAATTAATTGAAAACGAGTCAGATAACAATTGTAACATTGTCACATTAAACAACAGTTTCAGTGATACAAAACAAGTGATGTTCTTTTAGGCTCCAAACAATTTATTCATCAACTTGGCAATATTACTTTGTTAAAAAAATATTGTATCTTATGCTTATTACATTCTAGCTAAACTTGAAAACATGGACGGTAATATATTTCAATCATTACTTATGTCTGTGCATTGTTCATTACATAGAGGTGAAATAATGTTTATTGTACTTTGTATTGTCATAACTTCACTAATAACCCTTATGTACTGAAAGAAATGTATTATCAATATAATATTACCATTATTACACACTTTTTTACCTCATATTGAATATCCTCTATTGTCAGTATTGATTGCACATGAATTGAATACCATATTGTTGATATTAACAAAACATTTATTATACCTCTATGCCAGCACAAACATTACTCAAGTATGGAGCCGTCTTTCTTTCTGATTTGCCCAATCCTATCCAAACATAGCGCCACAATTCGAGCACCTCCTATTTTTAAGAGCCAGACAGCATAAGATTCCGAGTGGGAAGAAGAGGATAGCACATAAAATTCCGAGACATGTGAAGTCATCTTCGAGTATACCTACTCGGCAAGCTGGGCAGGCCCCTACAGCTATAATTGGAGGTGGTATTATGATGTTTGTTGCGCCATAATTAGGTAAATATGCGGTGCCTTGTGGTGTAGTACCATATGGCGTGTAACCAGGTGGTGGTGGGGGAAATGACCCTTGTGTAGGCTGTGGTTGCGGTTGTGGGGGCGGAGGCGGGTAGCCTTGTGGTCCTGAAACATTAAGAGCATATTATATATAAGTAAGGATACTTTTAGTAATATAGGACAATTAATTGTGGAAACAGTATACACTATTTTTAACTACGTACTAATGACTTTGTTATCAGTAGAGACCAGATTATATGAATTTGTATATATGCATATGTATTTGCATATATCTGCCACTTTTTGGGTATAATACATATTTCGGCCATTTCTTGGATAAATTGCATATTTAGGCCATTTTTGTCAGTTTTAATTGCATATTTCACCATCAAGGGTAAAATACATATTTTTGATGTTTTAGTCTCGCATTTCGGACTGTTGTGGTTGATAACCTTTTTTTATATTATAAATTATATGCATTTGCATATTTTTTGCATATTTTGCCATTGTTGGTGCATGTTTCGGGTATTTTTCGTGCCTATCTCCATGCATATAATGACCATTTTGTGTTGCATTTAATCCGGTCTCTAGTTATTGTAATTAACTAGCTTTAGTTTTGCTTTGGTTGCGTTAAAGTAGGTTTGGTTGTGTTGAACAATCATCTAAAAGATACTCTACTGTATTTCTGGAACTCAATCTTTTCATTGAATCCTAACAATGCAAATGCCAATAATGTTTGGATAAATAGTTATTGTAAAGGATTATAGTGCAAAGAAACAAACCAGCATTTACATCAACAGTACCTGAGTTGAGTTGAGTTTAATACAAAAATCATTATCTTTTATATGACTAACACAAACAGGAAGGATTACTATATTAAATTAATATTAGGGTTTTTTTCTTTAATGCTAGATCTCATTATATGTACCTTCCATTAAAATTATCAAAATTAGGTGAACCTAATGAGACAACATATATAAAATAAATGTAGATGCAAATACCTAATTTATCAACATTGAAGAATTATTTTTAAAATTTTATTGTCTTTAAACTAATTAGTTTTAAGGCAGGAAATATTTCGTTCTTGAAAATAACAGTGAAAGGATGTTGAAGACATAAGGAAATATTTACAATATTTGATTTACTAATGATAAATCTAGCATATGGATGAAAATAATGACTTAATGGATTCAGTAATATCTAACTCAAAATGAAACCCAATCTCTGAACAAGGAAAATTCTGGCAATTTGTAATCGCCGTAATTATATACGTATCTCCGATAATTAAAATGGTTCTAAACTTCAGTTCGTAAAACCAGTACCAAAACAGATGAAATTGAATCTATTAAAAGATTAAAATTAATATATTCAACAACGAAATCACTTAATAGTGGCGCAATAACAACGTTTCTTATCGTATTGTGATTCATTGGACTTTTCAATAACAATTACAAAAAGAAACCAAAATACCTGGTGGAGGTGGCACAGTCGCTGAGTAAGGAGGGGGTTGTTCAGTAAACGCTTGCTTCTCCATTTTTCGTTGAATAAGCACTTTAACGTATACTAATTACTGTGTAATAGCAATATTCCCAACAATAACTTAGAGACAGACCGCTTGGTAGCAAGAAAATATAAATCAGCTGTCAATGACCAATGAATGTTATTTTATATGTCAAACTCAAATGCTTTGTAATAATGTTGCAATATAAAAAAAAATTTGAGTAGTAGAGAAAGTTTCTAAGTAGAGGAAAGTCAACATATTTGAGATACTGCAGGTAATGTGGAATACCTCGATATCTAGAAAAGTATTAACGCTATCATCGCTTTTGTCTCGCATAAGGTAAGCGGGACTTCA
>DVXP01003444.1:0-11309 GCA_018235645.1 Junonia grisea
CATTCACTTACCATAAGGTGATCTGTCAGCTCGTTTGCCGCCCTATCCCATATAAAAAAAAGCAACAAACATTCAAACATCTTCAATGTTAGTAATATGAAACAAATACTATATTTCTATAGTCTATCTAGAAACGTCAAGATTCCAACAATATCATTGGTTTAGACTTTAGAGATTCCCGCATACAGTTTACAGTTCATGCATGTAGTGGAAGCGCACGTCAGTACGTCTGTCACTCGCGTGGCTCTGACAGCTTTGGGAATAAGTTATTAAATTCATGTGTTATACGATTTGATATGGTGTTTTGATTCGTGGTTTGTTTAGCATAGGTTCTATCTTGTATAGAATTAATGTTATTATAAACCGAAGTACAATTTAGCATACTGGACTGAGGTAACTCGACGTCATAATTTGAAATACTCGATATCTTTGACTATTGTATTATTAAAGGTATATCGATATATTGAGAGATGACTCTCATCGAATCGAAATATCGAGAGATAATATATTCCTGTTAAATTCAGATTAAGGTCTGTTGAAAGAAATCTCATTCGAAGATCAAAATTGAAGTCAACGAAAGAAAGCAAATCGTCACGCATTTACAGCATAGTAACAACAATGCCAATAGCCTGAATATACAGAGTGTCCCAGAAAGTGTGGATCAAATCAAACAGGGGTGAAGGGGCTCTCATTTGCTATCTTCTGACCCCAAAAGTTGTAATCAGCCCTGTTTGATTTGATCCACACTTTCTGGGACACCCTGTATTAACTAAAAACGACAGCTAAAGTGACAAGAAAAAGTTTTCTACATAACAAAAACCACCATTACATAAAAATTAACATCGAAACCAGTACAGCATACAAGCAAATACATTAAAACTAATCAAAACGATTTCTATTCCGCTTAATATTCGAAGAGCATTTAATTGTTTACTCTCGTCGAGCTTAAATATTTACTTTTACTTTCTTCCAGCATGTAACCGTTATGTGATCGGTTTTGAACGCTAATGGCTTTCGGAACACCATATAATAGTATGTGCTTGGAAATATATTAATTTTATTACTGGCTTACGGTTTTTTATGTGTTGTTTATGTCTTGCAATGTTTACAATTAGGTTTTCATGATTATAGTTTTTAGGTAGTCAAATCTAGTTTGTATATAAAGTTGATGTACATTTTAACTATATTTTATTATAATATTGATTTATAATAGTTGTTCACTAATATGTAAATGTTCATAAACAATAATTTTCTCAATAATGCTTACAATGGATTTCATCGGTTTCAGCTACTGCTATGTTTTTCAAAATCAGATTCAGCAGTCCATAAACAAATGCAAGCGGAAAATGGAATTTGTACTTAAATATTTGAATTGAAAGAATCACTGTAAAAGTTCATATTAGCAATGGGCTTTTTTGAGTTTTAAGCGGCTGGGAAAAGTTGAGACTTCGTATCGATTCGATAAAATTCCGTCTTACAGCATAAAAGTAGTTTCAATACCTTTAGAGGATCCGTAAAACTTCGTCGTTCTATTTAATGAGATGTCCAGGTGGAATCAGTACGATTTAAATTGCAATAAGTATCTACTTTCTGGCATTATAAAGAATAAAAATGTTTGTTGTTTTATGCAGAGATGTTCTCTTAAAAAAACTGAACGTTTTTGAAAAAATATTTTATGTTGGATAGTTCTTAAGGCTCAAAGGCTTTAGGAGAGACTCAGGACTTCTAGGAGACAAGCAATAACCATAAGCTTGTATAAACACGAAGGCCAGTCAAAATAAAACCGAATTTTATCTATAACGTACCCTTAAAATATCCTAGTAGACATTTATTATAAGAGATTATTGTATTTATTATTTGTTGACTTGAGTGAAAGTACGGTCATGAGTTACTTGTTGAGATGATATTAAATATTCATATTCATAAACAAATATAATATTTGGAAATTTCGTTTTTTCTATTTTAAATTATACCCGAAAGTAGGAATTCTATGCATTTTTATTACTAATTTATTAATGAAAGAAATTAGATTCGGTAAAAATAATGTGACTTTGAATATATATGTATATAAAAATTTTGTATAACATCAACATTTTCGATAATCTATATTTTAATTTAGTTTTACTCTAAATTTTTACAGCAAGAAGGAAATCTCAACTTGATGTTAAGAGTTTTTCAAAGACCATCAAACGGTTGATTGAGAGTTTCTTTTGTTTGATATTCTCTTTAAAAAATATATTAAAAACGTCACGAGAAAATATGAGAAAGATATTATGAATATTTTAAGTTCTACTATTAAGAATTAAGAAAAAATCTAAATCAATAAATTAGGAAAATTTAAATTAAACGCATCGTTAAAAAAAACGAAAAGATCCAAATAAATAATAAATAAGCAATAATAAAAACGTAACTAATAGTATAAATTCGGAATTACCAAATAACGGTTATGCTAATACACTCAAAGCTTTGTGGCAGAGCGCGCATGTCACCGCTTTGTGGAGATACGTTTCATGCCGGATTACACGCATAAAGACATGTTTACGAACCGTGGACGTTTGGCTTTTACAACTCCTTTACGAATCATAAAAATATGATTCTAAAAAGGCCTTTGACTCATTCATAGACTACTAGAACTATGGTAATAAACTCGAATACGAAAGTGCGCTTAATTTAATAATTATTTAATTTAACGTAAAACTCGTGGAAGTTTGAAAATAAATTTACTTTCTAATGTAAGGAACATATTCGTAAAATATACATAGGGGTACCACAAGGAGTCATTTTGAGCCCAAAATTGTTTTTTGCTTATGTTAGTGACACAAATAGTTATTGCACTGACCTTATGATAAGTATCCTTTTGCCAGTTCTTGATCTGAGCTATGACGTCGTTGACGAGGCGATCGCGTACGCTTAAATGTAGATCGGATAGTCTTTCAGCTTCAACCATACCGCCTTTCCATGCCGCTTCCATTGTGCCGTATTCTGGGCCTATAGGACAAAAATAATTATTACAGTTTTGAAATACAATACTTGTAAGTCGATTTACAAAATATATATACAAGAAAATCAGATTGCATTGACTGGTAATTTGCCTTGATTTAAGTACGTCCGTGACACCGTGACCTCTACGTACAACCCTCTGATGGATAAACCAATAATACTTTTATGAGCTGATAGAGCTAGCTTACTTGTGGCCTACTAACTAATTGGATTAAAATTATCATTAGTTTATACGCATACCGCATAACAACTGATTCAAGTATTTTAATTTTAAACTATTATTATACATAAATTTTTCGAGTTGTTAACTTAATATTAGATTAGATTTTGGCGATAGATTTTACTTGTATAAACGCAAAAAGTATGTTGAGTCCATATGAAATCCCAAGTCACGCCTAACTTTTAACCAAAAATGAGTATATTTACAGTTAAAAAACCTATATGCACAATCATGTCACTTATATTATAACTGAACATACTCAATTTAGTAGGCGTATACTAAGTAAATCTCTCCGGCATTAAATTCAACGCTAATCGTTCTAACTTAATTACTCCAGCATTTCATCGGCGTACAGCCAATAAACTGTTTTCAAATTTAAATTTAAGCCATTAAGGTTTAAATTCCCACGTCGTTCACTAATTTCTATGAATAAATTACGATTTGGCGTGAGGCGTTGCTCCCAAGTCGCGAATTAACTTAATTGATGGTATATATGGCAAAATGTTAATGGCAAAACTTTCTTCTATCAACTTATAAAAGTTGTTTATTAAGTTGCTTAATTAAAAGTTCAATAATTTAACAATAATTATGTGCTAAGATTAAGTACATAAATGAAATTTATTTTCGTAGTTTCTTTACGCAAAATAAACACCACGCCTTTACTCAAAATTTCATCACGCACTGATTACCTCACAACGTATGATTAATTCATATATACGGAGAATGTTAATTAAGAAAGTGAAGATTTTAGCGGTGATTAATAATAGTTTAGCAACTTTTCTTAACTTTACACGAACCAGTAATTAAAAAAGTTAAATAAAAATATAAATCGTACAATAGAGTCTTAAACTAATAATATTAATGCAAATGTGAGTGAGCATGTATTTGTATCTTTTTACGACTCCACTAATTAAAGTAGATTGCTTATTAAAACATAAAACATATTTTATTTCAATGATGACACCAAACAGTAAATCACAGTTAGTGATTTAAAAGACATACCACTTAAACGTAGTACATATTTACCAATAAAACTTTTCTTTATTGAAAGACTACAAACGAGTTCGATGTGACCCACAAAATAACTTCCCAGTTACATAATAATTATTCATTTCGTACAATCAGTCGTAAAAACTGGTCCCCGGCCAGTTGATAATAAGGTTTCATAACTTTCCCTTCATAACGCGCGACGTAAGGTGCTGTAACGATTCGTCGTGTGTCACTGCTGGGAAGTGGCACGTAATTAACTTTGCTTCTTGCATTAACTTGTACTAACGATATAAATGTGAGAGTAGCTCTCTGGTTGTAAATTTTCACTGATCGACTGAACGTATTTCGTATAATTATGAATATGATTCTACAATTTTTCTATTTTTAAACGTCATTTTTGGATGATTAGAATAAACATCTCGTAGAAAGCGAAACTTATAAGAACATGGGCTGTATCTATTAAACAGTTCTAAGGGTTTATAAACAATTTCGTTTTATAAATAAGTTAAAATCTGAAAACACGAAAATATAGTCTTAAAATCGAATAAATTCAACAAAAATAAATAAAAGGCTACTAAAATAGGACTCAATGATTCTTTTTATAAATTGTACCTATGTCATACTGAATACGCTATGAATATTAATATTATATTGAATATCCCTAACGTATTAGAGTTGACACGCTGATATACATATTTGTTATTTACATGAATTTATTAACCACCAACATGAATATTCCAAGTGGTTCATTTGAAAATTTCGCTTAGCATGCGTTAGGCATCACATTTTGCATGAAGTGATTATAATCTAATGCATGCATCACACTTTGCATGAGGCGATTTTAACCAACAACTGTTACATGATTCATTTCTTCCATTCCTACAGCACTGTAACAATAAATTACCTTCAAATGATCATCTTTAAATCAGAGAGTCTTCAATACACTTCATCATCTCCTTGATAAATAATGTTTGCTACTTTTTTAAAATCTTAATCTATTTCATTACTTATTCTTCACAGCATGTCATAGTCTTACAAATCATTTAATTTACTTTCGATCTTCAATAATGCATGTAATAAAACACGCTTTCGGCACGTCCCCGGCCCGATCTGAATCGTATTGAACGCGTGAGCCGCATGATTAACGACCGATCTCCCGAATAACTTTCCATTTCGGTTTTAATGTTTTATTCGCGCTGCAATCGTTTATGCAATGGTGAAAAATTGCGAAGGAAAACACACATTGGTGCTGAATTTAAACGATGTGTTAAGGTTACGTAACTCATTAAAACTTTTCTATCTGCGCTGTGGACAAATTACAAATTCTTATGGCTTCTCGATACGTTGGCAGTGCGAATAGAAAACTCAATTAGATATTTGAAAGGACAAGAGAAAAAGTAAAAGGAGAAATGAAAAAGAATTGACGGTAGAGAACGGATTTTCCATCTCATTAATGGAATCACTATAAGAAATTACAACGTTTAACAAGGAAACAGTTTGATGGATGTCTGTCACTTACAATACATGTCTGATAAACATTAAGAACAGCCGTATTTAACATTTCCTTGACCTCAACCATAGTTTTTTGAAAAGTAATAAGTCCAAAGCAGCACTGCAGCACATTCGCGCGATCTCGCTAATCTCTGGTGGTCTAAGTGCTGATAATCGTATTATCGCATCCTCTAACCGCAATATAATAGGAATATAATCGGAGGAACTGCTCGTTAACGATCAAATTGGATGGTTTGATGGGAGACGCTATCTAATAATGGGTTGAGAACTTGCTTTATGGTTAAGTTGTTACTTTTTATATGCATAATGTCAGTTATAAAACGATACGGTTTTCTAAATTTATGCTAACATAAAAATTATCTGAAATAAAATATACTTCTGAATGATAAAAGTGTATATTAGTCATTGACGAGTTGTTATATGAAACAAAATCGTCTTCTTTTAATTTTTGCTTTGGTTACACTTAAATATTACGAAGCATTCTATGCATTGTTTTTATCTTCACGTCCGTCCATTTTATTTATTTAACTGAACTGAACTACTAATACTCCTACTTATTGTAGAACGATGGACGTCACGACGGTATTACCTCATCAGTTGGAAAATCATCGGCTGGTCATCTTTTAATCTTTGTAAACCGTTCTATACATTATGTTTTATCTCAGTGTGATTATTTGCAGCATTGGAACGCAATAACGACAGGCCGACATAACCAAGACCACTTCCTCGTATATAAGCACATATTGAAAATTCTTCAACGGATGATGCAAACGAAATATTATTTGCTTTAAACGACAGCAGATTCAATATTCTTTGAATAGATTTATTCATACCTAATGATAGTGTTTCAAACATTCTAATGTATTTTGTAATGCATCTGGCATTTATCGTAATAGTATATTGTGCATTTTATTTAATACTCTTCATATGTATACCAATACAGCCGAAAATATTATTATTTTTTTTGTCGTTTGAAATAATCAAGTCTCCAAATTAAAAAAAAAAATGTTTTGCATTATAAGTAGAAGAAGTATGACGAAGAACAAAAACTATCTATCAATGCGGATAACACCGAGAGGGACAGCGAGTAAAAAATTAAAGTAATCAACATTAATAGAAGCAAAACCAAACAAAATTGGAATGAATATTAAAGAATGCCTTAAATAAACGTTATAAATATAGTCATATAACTTCGCAAACTACTAGGCAAAGTGAGGCGCAGTTTAGATAAAACTGTCACTGTAAAGTGTAATAATCTAGATACAAGAACTGACGAGATATCATCCGATGATAAGACAATTCACGACCAGTTTTAGGTCTGAATGTCATATAATTAACACCATTTGAAGAAGAAAGTTTTAAAATTCCGTGAAATCGTAGAAGTTTTAGTGTTTTTAGTATTTAGTTAACAAAATGCTCGTAAGATAATTTCTAGAAATGTTTCGGTATTGTAAATATAATTCATATTTTAGCAAGCGGAGCGATGACAAGCAAATAAGATAATAAAACGTCTCAAAATAAAAGCAAGGCATTGTGCTGAGAAAGTAACGGTTACATTTGTAAACGAATTATCTTGGAATAGTGAGAATTATTTTATTTCAAGTAGACGTGCCTCGCGACTTCATTTCAAAAGTACGATTGGTTGAGCTTTACAATAACTACTCTGCTCCCATTAGTCATATTATATAACTTTCCTCAAGAAACAGGTATCTAACTACGGAACTATAAAATATATTTTTCAAAATGGACTTCCAGTTCCCAATAAAAATTCAAAGAAACAAATTCTGCATTATTATTTTAATTCACTGCGCCACATAACAAGAAAAGGGAAGATGCGAATAATCCACAACTAAATATCTAAATTAAAGGCTTATTCAACTAAAAGACAAGATACCAATCCGGGCACACTATGACCAAATGCCCACGTGTGCTCAAATCCTCAATTCTTTCGTAATGAAACGTGACAGCTGAAAGGCCCGCGAGCCGTCGATAAGCATGATTATGAATGGATTTCCGCCACTAACAGAGACATCAAAGGTATCGTTTGACCATTGACTTTTTTATGATTTGTAGATTTAATTTATTGGCCATGTCTGTCTGTACAATTAACTTTATCTTTATATGTGTCTCTGAAATACATTCATGCAAAAGAAATTCTGAGACATGGTAATTTCAAAGACTCAAGCTAGTAATGAGACTTTTGTGGAATTTTAAGCATTTGATAGAAAGTAAAAAGTAACAAATTAAAATAGTTCGTCTTTCACATACAATTCAAAGTTCATAAATATTTATCCATTTGAAACGCATGTCCATTTCTAATGAATCAACCTTTAGCTCCATACCAACTGCACTGATCACCGGTTATTTAAATGCCAATCTAGATAAAGATGGCTATCGGCTTCGCATCATTACCAATACAAATTCCTCTCGAATTAGTTGCATAAACTGGTACAGCCGACCTTGCGGTTTGTTCACACTGTGCAATATGAATTGTATTACAATTCTGAATTACTAAAACGGTCAGCGAAAAGTGACACTAATCTGAGCTTTGTTCTGTTCCCGACTAATTTGTTACTGCGAATTATGTTGGACAGTGACAAATTATCTCGCAAAGGTTATTTCACTACTGCATACGTTGTGCATATTTTTATCGTACCGTTAGTTTATTTTGTTACAATTTCAACTATATTTCATTTGAGTCATTAATATTTATGATTTGCGCTCTTCATAACGTTAGCTCTGACGCTGCCTTATGGAAAAGGGCAACCTTGATCCCGCTCGGAGCGAAATTAGACTCATATATAATGCTAATATTAAGTGCTCGGAAAGATGGAGAAAAAATATTTTTTTCTGCTCAATTTTATACAAGATTTTGTTATTGTTACATTAGTGTAATAATATTTTCTGCTGTCACTTCCATCAAAGTCATTAGACATTTGAGTTTACTTTTTTAGTAGGTACCATTCTTTAATAATATAATCTACCTCTTAATCTAACTCACCCTTCTCAATAAGATCGTTCCACGAGAGGTGACCGAGTGTTATGTCCTACTTATTAAATACCATTCTTCTAAACCTACTTCTCTTAAATCTAACTCACCTTTCTCGATAAGATCGTTCCATTTCTTCGCCCAACCCCTCAAACTCTTGGCGTACGTTTTCTCGATATCTGCTCTCTCCTGTACCAGGGCTTGTAGCTCGCTGCAGAGCCTGTGTCCGTCATCAATGCGACGGGTAGTCCGTTTATAGTTGCCGGGCTCCCAGAACGAGTCCGATGTGACCGTGAGCAGCGCCTGCTCGTCGCTGTGGTGCGACATGGCGGTGCGACACTCACACACCGCCCCTCTGAAAGAGAAATTATGATTTTTAATTACTTTTTCACGCTTTCGCTACATTTAGGCTGTTGATATTTAATTGACTACTTTAATATGTATGGCGTGTTAATGTTTTTGTTGATTTTTATGTTTGAATTTTTCAATGTGTTTATTTTTTATTCTAATTATATTTAAATGTGATGGATGAAATTTCGGCTGTGTCTTTTCACGGTAATAAATTATTATTATCTATTTAATTTGTACATTTTACTATTTATATAGAAGTTTATATTCTGTAGACGGTTATCTTGGATCTACCGGTACGACTTATTGAAACATTCGAAATTTCAACTATTTTACATCGGGTAATCAAAACATGATCAAGTTGGCGCCGAAACACGATTGACACGAGGCACACCTACATTAATATTTAAAATAATATTATTCTCTAATCGCGTGCACAGCTATAATGAAATTGAGGTGATTTGCGAATTGCACAGCGATAAACGAAAACAGGTAATGGAGGTGATTTAATACGGACCGTGTAACGCATGACGTAACCACTCGAGCGGTAGGAATGATAATTATTTTACGATTTACGAACACTTACACATGGGTTATTACAAGAAAATATTTCCATTGTGGTATTGTGAGCGATTCTTTTGAAGATTTACAAATAAATTCTCGCTTAAACTGTTTTTGTATCGTGGATTTTTTCTCGGATTCTCGCGTAATACATCTATCGATTCTACTTTGTACCACGCTTGGTTGCACTTTACTGGTTAAGGGCCAAACTAACCAAATACCTACACAAGGATGTCGCATCGAAATGTTCTTAATAATTTTAAAAGCTGAAGGTAGTTGTTTGCCTAGAAAATGCCTCTTCGCTCATACCTCGAAGGCGCTCTCTAGCGATCTAGCGTATAAGTGTCCGGGAACACTGATGATGGAACTCAATATCAGGATTTACATTTCCTATTTGTTATATGGCCCACTTACTGAAGAAGGCTATATTAGGTCACACTAGATCTTATAATAAAAGAGCAGTTAGGTGTATAACCGACCAATGAGCTTGTATTGATAACAGTATAAGCTACATATTTATAGCTATAGCACATGACCTTGATCTCTCAATGAATGAATGCCTTATACAAATAAACGACTATTTGTATAGAATATTTTTTATCTGTGCCCAAATAAAATGGCGATATCTGTCACGTGTCAAGGGCGTAGAAAATGTCGAAATAATATGTCGTAGGTATTGTGATAAAATTTCGTGTTACTTTTTTTCACAATGTACACTATTTATTAAAAGAACCTTGTTTATTTGGTGTCTAATTTTGTAAAAACAACAAGAGTAATATAATATACTCTAGGTAATGCAATGTCTAGATATTATAAATAATTACTTAATGGTTGATGAAAAAGAAGATGAAAAGAATGTCTTAAAGTTAGTTCAAAAATATAATTTCTATCAGAATTAATACCTATATGTTTTTTACACAGTTAAATATTTTGAAAATATCTTGTTAATTTTGGAATAAGCTGAGAGAAGACGAAAGCCGAACATTTACTTTAAGTACCTACCTAGTCTCGTAGGTTTCGCAAATACACATTTAAGAGTAGCTCAGAATTGTCTCTAGTTGGGCATATTTTAAGACCTATTTTACATAATGCTTGTCGTACTTAGAGTACCTAATAGGAAATATCTAACTAATGTAATCTTCGTGTATACCTGAGTAAACTTGTATGTAACGGAAGGCAAGTTTATTCATAAATCCGTAAATAAATAGATTTAACCTTCTAGATCTTTTGTGTACAGAGGGGACCTTTGCAAGGCAGAGTTTAACCGGTTGTCATTATTGTAAAACATTATTTCAAACAAAAACTTCTAATAACTATGTACAATGTAGTCAGGTAATTAGGGTTCATTCAAGTATTACGTAACGCAGTTTGGGTGGAGGGGAGGGTAAAACGTTACGGTGCGTTATGGGGCCGGGAGGGGGTATAACAACAACGACCATGTGTACAAGTGACCATTTTCACCTAAAAATTTTGGTAAAATGTTACGTAACGTCTAGGGGGAGGGGTACAGTGGGGGAAGGGGGGTCTAAAATCTTTAAAAATTGCGTTACGTAACACTTGAACGACCCCTTATGTAGTCGATTATTGAGGAAGATACAAGGTATAGGCTGTAAAGACATTTTATACCTTGTGACATTGGAAAAAATAAAAAAAAATATAAAATTGTATCTACATTAAGTCATTAAGTAC
>DVXP01003445.1:0-11308 GCA_018235645.1 Junonia grisea
TCATGGTAGAATGAACGATGCAATCGGCACGGATGCAACTAACAGATATTTACAGGTATATAACATAATAATTAATTCCATATTATATTGACTACGCATGTATAAAATATCAAACCAAGGAATTCATAACAAAATGAAATGGGAATTTTAAAGATAAATAATAAATGTCATCCATAAAATGATTTTATAAAGGTTATTATTATAAAGGAGGTACATGACAGGAAATAAAAAAAATATGTTACAACCCTCATTATGTTATACGCACTCAAATTACATGTATTGTGATTTATTGCACAATAATTTGCTTACCGAGAAGTACTTCTCTTGGTTTCTGTCAAAGACAAAGAATCATTAGTATCATGACAGCTTCGTTGACGCTAACTGCAGATCGGCATCAAATAGCTCAAGGGTATATTAACGACTACAGTAGCAACGTCGGCCGAGAACTTGGAAGTTGTAAATATTTTGAAAAAAAGCTTGACTGAAAAATTTCACGAGTCATTGGATCAAAATAGAGGCCCCGAGAGCAAACGGCCTAACCAAAATCGTTTACAAAATTTACTTAATGGTGTATTTACGTCTCAAATATGTCTTATTTGCACGCAAAACGACTTAACAATGGTTTCTGTATTTATTATGAGATTGTAATCCAGATGAGTTTATTGCATTGCAACTTTTGCTAAATAATTGAGAGCTACAAAAGTTTCATTTTTGTATATCTCAAAATTTCAACTCGTAAGAATAGTAAGCGAACTAAAAGCCTGACTCTACTCCCAAGTCCTTCGTTTAATTTTTACTACATGTCTATTATTTGCGCACCTAAAATTGAAATTAAATAAAAAATAATAAATAAAATGTAAATAAACAGAACTTAATAAAATGTTATTATATTTACTTTTCATGATATTCAAAGATCGGATATTTAAAATAATCTAATAAAAAATATAAACCGCAAATACGTATAAACGTTTAAAAAACGGTAAAACGGGAATAAAAAATATATAATTTTAGGTTTTACTAAATAGAAACTACGGAATTTCTGACGTGAATTTATATATGAGCCTAAAGAGATTTTATAGCCCATACTCAGTTTGAATAACAAACATGCCATTTGAATGCAATGAAGTGTCTGAAGTTAAAAGCCAATTCTACGGCTCTAACCGAATGCAAATTGCCGTCGGCGGTGGCTGTATAGTTTTTCAGAGTTTAATACATTCGTAGCAATCTGTATTTATCTAATTCATAAATTACTAACGATTTATTAAAAGTTAAATCTATACGTGGAACTTTTTTATTTGAGGGTTATTTAGAATTCAATGTATATTATTTTGCATAGAATTTATTTAACGCTACAGAATGATATTTCATATATTTTTACGCAGAATTGTAATTAAAAATGTATAAATTTAGGGGCTAGCAACTAAAACTTCTGGGAAAATCTAGTGAAAGCGTATTTAGTCGCGTTAATAAAGCTTTTTGGTGGAAAATTAGAAACAGGTCCAATTTAGGTTTTTTTTAATATGTTATTACAGAATACAGAAATGGATTTTAAAAATAAGTCAGTCAAAATAAAATAAGTCATTATTAAAAAATATATTACAATTCGAGAACTTTCGAAATTTCTTGAAAATTGTTGTTTGTTGACCTTCATCTTGGACTTGATCTTTTTTCGATTGTCTGGCCAAAATGGGAAAATCTTATCATTTATGTTGTGAATTGTGGGTATACTATTACAAGTTTTATTTAATTTACAATGTTTAATTTTCCACACAATGACTCGAAGCTATATTTGTTTCTGTGGATAAATAATGGTAATGTAAATATTGTAGCCTGTATATTTATAATCCAAATAAACATAAATTGATTATACAACGGCATAAGTTATTACTATTGATTTAATTTAAGGTTCTATTTCTCATTTTAAAGTTTTTAACTACCTATTTATTTATTGTATCACTTCATAACTTAAGCTTAACTAATTACTACAAGTTTCAAAGGTTTACCATAATTTTACAGGTAGCAAATAAATTACACGAGGTGGCGTCACAAAACTAAATATCTAGTATAGGTACGTAAATAGCAATCTAATTTATATCGTATCAAAACTTATCATTTATTCACTATTATAAATACTTATATATTTTTTGTGTTCTTAGAAAGTGCTCTTGGAATAAAGTTATTATTAAAGATGTGTTTAAAAAGTATATGAAATAAATTAAAATTTAGCAGTTAAAATAGTGACGATGATTAATTCTAACATTCCAGAAAATGAGGCTACATTTTCCGGTAAATTCAATTCTTTTGTTAGCAAAATCCAGAGAAGGAAACGAATCATCTGTCAAATGAGTAGCCACCTTCAACTGCGGACTGACTGATGGTTGGCTTACACAAAATATATTATGCAAAAATGTGATAAAATATGAAACGATTTATGTGATCCGCACAGGGGCGTCTAAATTTGCATAATCACCGTTCGCACAAGTCCCATTGGTATAAAATGCGTAATATCACAACATTGTGAGAACAACAGCTGAGCGCCGGCCGTGAAGTCCTTTGTTATCGTCTCGTAAAGTAGGAGTACCTACTTTAATAAAGCGTAACTTAGATAACCATGTAATACATAAACTGTTCATTATTATACATGCAGAAACCGTAATCATTTCATTTCCTTCATAAAGGTAAATTTTATATCGTTAGCGACCTTAAATTGATACATTGATCTTTGTGTATTATCAGTTTAGGTCGCAGCTACGAGCAAAATTTATTCACAAATGTGGAAAGTATGTAAAAAATATTTGTGTATTATATCAATCTATAACGTAGCAGTACAATTTATAAAACGTATCTTTTGATAATACGCGTCAATTCGTATTTAAAATATAGTATAAAATAATGTTAAAAATTAAATTATTTAGTTACCTATGTATAATTACTTATACCAATTCCACGTTAAGCTGATGTAAGAGCTTGTCTCTTTGAGCATATAAATCCCGAGTTAGTTAAACGGCGTATAATACAAAGGTAGGATTCACTAGTGACTGACGCGTACACTAGGAACAGGGGCCGTATGAAGTGCTCAAACAATCCATTCCGTTGGACATAAACCTTGGAAATTATTATAATTGATTGTATGCGCCCTAAGGAAATGAAGAGAAACCGATATAAGAGTAGCTATGATAATAAAGTGTGTTGAAAAAGGTGAAATAAATTTTACACAGCTTTAAAAAAAATATTTTAGTACATTTATTTATTTTTAAACAAAAATAATAATTATATGATACAAAAAGATCTGGAAATTTTTCTACCGAATTTTTATACGATCGAGAATTATTTCATTGCTGAAGAAACAGAACCCAGAAATGATTGAAGTATCGACATACGAGTAATTTCAGTCATTACACTCCAATAATTCCAAAATCAATCAAAAATTTTTTAAAATGTTGACGTTTTAATTAAATTTTCCGTTTTAGTTACAAATTCAGAAACAGTACAATTAACTTGTACATACACATATATTATCACCTCTAGTAATTGATACGCTAGTAATTTCAGGTATTGCAACAGATATTCATAGCAACGGCTTTGAAACGTGCTGCCTAGCGTAGGTCAGTTATTATGTCAAACACAATGCTTGAAAATTTTATTGATTCCTTTGTACCATTTACACTGAAAATTAGCAACTCGTTGAAGAAAAATAGATCTACCTTAACCCGTGTTCAGGCTAAATAGTTAGTGTTGAAAAGAAAAGAATGTTGCTACGTGATCTTAAGTTCGCGTACTCTCAACGTTGCCATTACGCATAATAGGCATTAATATTACTCGTATTATTTACCCAGTCCATCCCGTTTCATTTTTAAAATTACAATTTCAAACTTAGCGTAGCATACCTTACTGCAGTTAAATTGAGTTAGAGATTTTGAGTGATAATAAAGTAAAAAGCCAAGCGATCATTGAGGTTATCTTTGGGATAACTTTGAGCTATTTTCTGCAAATTATTTAGTCTGGTCGATTATGTATTCTGAATTTTAAGTGTAAGAAACCGTGAATACCTACAACGTGCCGAGATCATCAATCTTCATTAAAGCTTAGCGACGTACTCGATTCCTCGATTTACTCATCACCGCAAGATATACATTAAGGCATCGTTGATAATGATAAATTGCATACCGATATTTTCGCTAAATCTGTGTAGTCCTCTTATCTTTAGAATTAATAAATTATTAATATTGAAAAATACTACATGACATGTTAATTTGATTTACTCTTTTGCGCAAGTATTATAAAAACTTTTTGCCCGTCTCGTATTCGTGAACTATGAATAAGTAAACACTAGAAATGTATAGTGTCTGATACTATTATGAACCACCAGCTTCGGGGACAAGTATCTTTTGAGCAGTGACGATTCGATTCAAGCAATAGTAATTAAAGACTCCTTCACGCCTACGGCTGCACAATGGCGCTAAAAACTTGTTTCATCAGAGTTCATTAAGGGGACGCGCAGGCGGCCTGCGGAGTAGCGTAGGGTACAAACCCTGCTTGACCTAATTAATGTGCCGCTGTCGCTCGGATGAGTACGTTTTTTTTGCAACATCTTTTGTTTAACATAACGTCAGGCCTAATGTAATGTAATACAAACATTTATACACGTTGTTCAACGCGTGGAGGACGTAGCGCGTTCTTGTGTTCTGTCAGTTTTTTTTTTCATCGCTGCTTTTAATAATCGTTGACGTTATGTATTGTTATATATGGTATGTTAGATAAGTAGGTATTGTTGTAATTATAAGCCTAATGAGTTAGTATTTTAGTGCAAAAGTATTCTATAAATGAAATCAATCCTTAATCGAGGCTACAAGAGTGAAAAGAGCCTATCTACAGAATGGAAATTTTGAGATTCTCAATACTAATAAATTTTCTTCCTCTTAGGTTTTATCATGAAATTGTAATACAATTTAAGAAATAATGCAAATAATCAAGAATGCTAAAGCATTTTGCATGCATAGACGATACTTGAAATGTAGAAAAACACAATTGCTTTGGTTTTGTAAAAATGTCGATCATCGCTCGATGTTCGATGTTTTCGCTCCCAAATTCATTTAAAATTACGTATATTTTTCAGTCATCCACTTTCTCATCCACAGGCTTTTTAGATAGCGTGATGCTACGACGGTCAGTTTGTCTGTCTGAGCATTATCTCATATATTCTTAATATTACAAGGCTATTTTTAGGCCCGATTATATAGTTATACATATATACTTACATATTATGTAGACAAAGTGATAGTGGTGGTAGTTACAAAAGATAAGCTCAAAACCGCAATAATGTCAATGAGATCCTCCTTTAAGGACTCTCCACTCGAGCACAGAACACTTGAAGTACCTACCTACGCCGTTTATTTATCATACTTGTCTTGTTTTTCCATCAAACTTATCATTGACTAAATATGGAATAGAAATAATACAAATATATCTTCCAAAGTTAATAGGCGTCGAGGCCGACGTCACCAGCAATCCAATAAAAGGAAGCTAAAAACGGACGCTGAAATTCGTTTAAAACTTATATCAGTTTTTAACGAATTTGGAAGTTTCTTTACTTACATATTTGATCTACTTTTATAATTCATTATTTTTACACAATAACGAATATCATGCATACAGGAATATAATTAAAAACAATATTCGACTACGACTTTGAAATAATATTTTACTTTAAACATTAAATTATTTCATAAAGCAAAATTTGAATAGCTACATTTTCATTGTTATATAGAACTTTTTAAAGTTTGTCCGTGTTATAATTTCCTTTTATCTGCCGCTTGGCTAGTCCTGACCGTGTCCCCAAGGATGCGACGAAGTCTACCATATATCAACGAGCCCGCTTTTAATCTCGCAAGCCCTATTTATTCACATTTATTTCAAATATATTTTCCCCTTGGAACTGCTAACATTTCCCGCGCTCAACTGATTTGTGTCTGTCCTATTATTGCGCCGTGCTGCAAATAACAAAAATGATAAAGAATACCAAGTTCAATGTGAAGCATTAAAGGCAATACATTTTAAAATATCAATTCCTTTCGTACAGCGTCTCTCGCTATACCTATTTATAATAAGGTAATATTGCGTATAATTGGTTCCTTTTCATAGTACTCGATCTTTATTACACAACAATCTAATATAATTATATACTTTCGTACCTGAGACGGCAATGTAAAAGCTTTTATGCGTCTCCATCAATCTTTAGTAATTAGCAAGTAATCAGTTGTACATATAAATGGCGCTAGGGACTTTTAAAATTGACGTTACAATAATGCAAGAAAATCAGTTAGGTAGGCGTATAATGTCCCACACATATTATAAGCCTTCATAACTGATTTTATCCAGTTTTCGATTACACGCCATTAGTAAGATTATTATTGATTATAGTATCTGACCAACGGATGTATTGTTTTAATGCAGCCTGCGTTAAAATACTGGCTGTATCTCATATTTGGGACACCGTGTCAATGGTGGAAACAGGTGCAGAATACGCTATATCGACCAAACGGCGCGAATGTTCAATAGTTAATCTAAATGTAACCTTTGTCGTTTGCTGTTGAAATATTTGAAGTGGTAGTGCGAAAGGTTTCAAAAAATATAAGTTCTTGTCTGACCCTCTAATAATGTCACGAAGGCTGGCGTCTTTTCTGTCCAAAGAATCAGAATAGTAATTAAAAATGAAATCCTACCAGTATTTTTGTTAGCGATTTATGCGGCCGTACTTGCTATAGTGAGTTATAATAATTAAACGTAAATATTTTTCATTTATATTTTAAATTATGTATTTCAATATCTGGTTAAGAGAGTATTAGAATGAGTATTACTATTATCTCTATAATTAAAACATATTTAAGACAAGTTATGACATTATTCCTTGAATTATGAATTGTAATCTCATACATAGATATCATTGTCCATATTTTTAAGCAAGCGTATGGCTACGGTTTTGCAAGTCTGATTGCTATGTACGTGGTTATTTAAAACCAGCGTTTTAATCTTTACTCTATTTTTCTATATCACAATTAATATAATGGGTTACACTAAACGATGGAATTTTGTCACAAATAAAACCTTTCGTTCATATAATACATTGTATGTATTATATAAAATACCAGTCGACGTATAAAAATAGAGTTTTATTTTTAAAATAAAATAAAAAAGTGATTTATCTATTTCAACGTATCTTATCCCACAATCAATGTAACAAGTTTTGTTTCTCGTTAGGTACTGAACAGTATATTAATAAAATATTTAATGAAAATTTAAAAATGTAATCGACATAAAATAATAAATAATAGCATAAAATAGCAATTCCATTTACACATAATAGAGTTATCGCTTAAGTGAATTCTGTAAAAATAAGAGGATTTATTCTTTATAAAATCTTCATACAAAAAATTATTTTTACAGCCGTTTATTTCATCCACTATAATAAATTCGTTCTATCACCACGATCCCTGAGAAATGAGGAACGTACATGTGTGTTTATTACGGTGATCGATAGCGTCGTCGGGAGGCTTATCATAGAGCGGACAAATTCTAATAAATATTACGACGCTGCTATTACACGTGCGGCATACATTATGTATTATTTAAAATACCAAATTAATGTTGTTGTAAAACTATACGACCATGTAATTAACACATGATTAAAAATAAATTCAGGATAAAATATCCTTGTACAAATATAATATTACATTATTGAAATACTCACTTATATTACGAAACTGACGGTCCTGTAGGCATTTTTAAATGAGGTCGGAATAAAATTTTATATTTTATTCTACACTCATTATACAAATTTTAATTATTAAAGTACCAAAAAACGAAAACGCTATCTAAAATTTGTAGTGGTTCCCAAAAAATATGTGAGTTGCATTTTAAGAGAACTGCAAGCAGGTCATGTTTAAAATGAAAAAAACTTATATTGTAAATGTTTGTACTTACTTAAAGATAAATTATTCCTATTCAAACGGAACATTAAATACGTTGGTACATTAAGTTAAGTTGTGTTTTCAATTTTCCTTGCATGGTCTTTGAAGACAGGTACTTTTATTATTATTTATTTTCCATATGTTTTCTCTTATCAACACACGCAGGAAAAATTGAAGATATTTTCGTAACATTATGAGAAAGAGTAGACTGATGACTAATAGTTTTGTAATTTTTTTGATTGTTATGTAAGGTAAAAATAATTAAGACCACGATCATCGAGAAAAGAAATGTCTTTAATACTCCGGCGTCCTATTTTTAACCGACTTCAAAAAAGGAGGAGATACTCAATTCGTCAGGGTCTTTTTTTATTACTTTTTATTTTATTTTTTATGTATGTTACCGAATTACTCGAAGATGGCTGAGCCGATTTTGACAATTCTTTTTTTGTTTAACATAAAAGAACGTAACATTTGATGACGTGGAACTGATGATGAAGACCACAAATGGTCATCACAAGTTAGTTAATAAGGAACTATTTCACGGGTTTGGTTCTATTTCTTTGACATAGTCGCTGAGCAATTGATGTTAGTCAACATGCATATGATGAAGTCTAGCTGATGATGAAGTACCATGAGAACTCCTCAACGATTAACAGCCCTGCATCGGGAAAAACGATACTTTCTTGTTGGTATGAGCAGTTGACAATAGGCAATTGTATCTTAGGTAAATCATAATGTAAGTTGCAGTCCACAACGTGTTAAGCGGGAGTTGACATATATTTGGAGTTGGAAGCCACATAATGGAATTCTTTACGGATAATCGGCACAGATGTGTAAATTCTGTAATGTATTCCTTTTAATTATCATTTGCAACGAAAAAATGTAAAATAAATAACTTTTTACAAAAAAATAAACCGACTTCAAAACTGAAAAGTCATAAATAACACATTCTCCTGTAAATCCGAAGCGATTTAGAACACTCTATCAAAATAACTGCTGTTTTTGGAACTGGAATATTTATAAAATGTGACATATTTTAACATCATAATATAAGCTTATACCTACTAAATACAAAAAAATACACTTACTGATAAGAATATTCCAGCACTTAGCACAAAGGAAGTAGCAAAATTAAAAGCGTTGTCGGCTTAAAAATGGAATAAAGGATAACAGTGGGAATTAATGGGAAGGACAGAAGAGAGCTTTTAACTCTCTCGCTTATTCCATTTTCTATAAGTTTATTTGTCAGTAGACTACAGCTACCAAAATGTAATAAAAATATTATTATTGCAACTAATCTTTGCTTATCAAGCTGCACCAAATTCCACCATCTCCTACATCTAAGTTTTCTTTCATATTTCGAAGTCATGATTTATTGTAATAAATCATGACTTCGATCCTAAAAGATTACTTAAAATCTCTCTATATGTATACCAATAAGCAAAGTTCCAAAGAATTTATAACGACACTTCACAGTTCAAATTAGACTCTCAGTACAATGTACTTACATTTTCATTTTCTTTCCAAGTTGCTCCTTCTTTGGAAAAGTTAACCAGACATTCAGAAAATATTTAAAAGCACTTGACGTTTAAAATCTGCGTTACGAAGGTTACGGAGTTAATGTAGGGTATAACTCTATACTATCGTGTTTTTGTGATATATAAAGAAAAAATATTTTTATCATTTATACAAAATGCCTTTGCGGAACTTTTATGGAAAAAATGTTTAAGTATTATGTAATAATTTAACTACACACTACACACACTAGATACAGCCTTGCACTTTGCCTTTACACTTTATCTAGTGGTAAGGAAATAGGCTATGTCAATTTAGAATACAATCGGCTCCCGCACCAAATTGGCTTTAATTTGTAAAGGGCTTTAGCGTTTTAATCGACACAAACTTTTATATACTTTAATCAATTTCTAGATAGCTTCTAGATGCGAAGGATCTGGATTGACATCGTTAAAAGTTTTTTAGTAAAAATCGGGATACTTATTACAATATAATATAAACAATTCTTATAATACAATATTACAGTCTATAACCGAACGATGCTTCTAGAATAAGAAAAGGAACACTCTTAACTAGACCAACCAGCAACGTTAATTATTCAGACTGCATATTCTCCTAAACGTTATAATTAACACGCATTACTTTACATAGATGTTTCCATCTTCTAACAAATTCCTTATTGCCCGGCTCTGTGCAATACGCCTTTACAGCCATTTCAAACTTACTACTAAACACACGCCTAATTTGTTTCGATTATCTCTGTTCCTTATGTTTTAACTTAGAACGATTTAAATAATTAATTATATAATAAAAAAGACATATTTGTCTAAACGATTTCCTGAAATTTGCACATCTTGACTGAAATTTCATATAAACGATACACACTCAACGGCCCCCTTAATAAGATCATTGGACCTTGTGTCAGGGCACCGGATAACACGCAAAACACAAACACCCAGACCACGACAGACACCCATATGGTCAATACAGATGTCTGTCATGAGCGGGGATCGAACCCGCGACCGTTTGCGCTTCAGTCAGTTGCAGTGACCGCTACGCCAACACTGTCGTCATATATTTTAATATATTTGTTAATGACTACGTGGAGGTTTTTTTAACGTCATAAGTTGCGACGCGGCGCGGGTTTGATCCCGCACCTCCACCATACCGTATCAAAATTATGTATTTAAAAAACTTGGTTCTTAAATCAATGGTGACAATATAATAACTTGACATCTGATGATGGAAGTAGGAGATTTTAATATAATCTATACAAGTTACTTGTTCGATTTAGTATATTCTAAACAATTAAATTTGATGACAAGGACTTAGATGATCAAATGAAGATAACGTAGATTACGGGCGTAGCTAGGGTTTTATTTCGTGAGGGATTCATTAATATGTAGATACAAATATTTTCTTATTTTTTATCTATCCAGCTCTTTGTCCCAATCGAATAATTTTATAGGGGGTTTGAACCCCAAACCCCCGTCTCACTGGCTACGCCAATGACGTAGATATCAGATATTTTTAATGCATTGATGTTTCAATAATAATATAACAACTTCAAATGTTATTATGAATGCAGCTAGATTGGCAATGAAAAGACAATTTGTTACGCATTCAACGATATTAACGATTCAATTTAATTCTTCAAACAGAAACAACTCCATTTTGTTATTTTATTCTATACTAATTTACCATTCATAGCTTTTATTTCGAATCATTCAGTTCTGAATTTACATAATATATAACACAGTCATTTTTGTTGCTAGCAATATAAAATGTATGAAAAAATATTCGGTTCCACCAGCTATTTCGTTTTT
>DVXP01003446.1:0-11307 GCA_018235645.1 Junonia grisea
TGCTGCCCGTGCCCTGATTTATTTCCCTTAGTCGCCTCTTACGACACCCGCGGGAGGATATGGGGTGATGCTATTCTAAGCCGGCATCACACGGCATAGTTGATATAGGCGACTTAAAATCTAAAAAATAACTATTTTTTTTTTAATTGTCATCAATCAATCAGCCACAGTTATCGATTTTTATTTTTATATAATTTTTATAGTGTTCTCAAGTCAACTTGCATATTTGTTGGAACCACAAAAAATGTGCCGAGCTTAATGTTTCATAGTGAGGAGAATCAGAATTAAATATTGATTTTAGGCGCGCATGCGAAATTTTATAACACATTCGAATAAGTTTAGGCAGGTTTTTTGCATACAAAATTTACATGAGTTTTTCTGATGAACAGGCAAATATGTCCTTTTTATATTTGTCTATACGAATTTTGTAAAAATTATAATATTTACTGTATTTTCGTATGTTTGTTATCAATAAACTCACAATCTGTATCGATTTTAATAGTTCTTTTAATAAATAATATTGAATTTAAGTATAAACCATGTGAAGCAGGGGCCAATGGCATATTATATTGAATAATTTCGGTAGAGAACGAGAAGAAGTAAAATTGATAACTAAAGTTATAAATATTTTTTGTGCCTCTGTTTATAAATGTTAATCTCCGGATCTATTGTATAGATTAAAACTGCGAAAATACAATTATTGTTATTGCTCTAGATAGAATCAGGCTAAATTTAACTGAAACAAGGTTCATTTTAATGAAACGATTTAAAATGGATAGAAAATGCGTTGAAGTTTGTGTAGAGTTTTAAGTGGATCTTTTTATAATCATCGTAACAGTTAGGCTTCTTTGGAATATAACTGGTAACTAATAGGTTTATAGATTCAAATATACTTAGTGTATCAGACGAAAAATTATAATATTTTATCATCAAAAGTTCCTATAGGCTTTATGGTTAAATAGCCTTACATGCTTCAAGTATCTGTCTAAAAACAGTGTACCAACCAAGTATACCAACAAAACCATGTTGAAAAGCCACTTAATATTAATAGAAACGATTACGATATTAAATATCTAATAAAAGTGAAGAATTTATAGGCTACCTCATTTAAACAATAAAAAAATTTAAACATGCAAAATCTATGCAAAACGACGAAGCTCATCTTTATGAATACGACCTTGGGGTCCGAAGTTGACAAGACGTTGACCGGTTGATTAATTTGGCACATTCAGATTTTTTTAGACCGGAGTCGTTAGCATTTCATTTTAGACAGAAGTTGTTTAATAATAATTCGTATAAGAAATTCGACGTGTGGTATCTTGACGTTGATTTATTGAATTCTTTTGTTGGAAAAATTGTTATATGTTAACGAGTTTTGTTGAAATTTTTCTTAATAAAAAAAATCACAAAAACTATTGGTTAGTACGATAATCGGTTGTCAAGTAATTTCTCGTCGTGCGTAAGCTGCGATTAAGTGATGTTAGTTCTACAGCTTTTTTCCGCGGTTTATTCGTTTAATCTTAAATTGCTTATTTGTTATAATAATTGAATATTTTTAACATTACAGTCAACTTTTACGTTCGTTGGACCCATATTTGATTCCTATACTTAAGTTTGCTCTTTCTGACATATCGTCGTTTCGCGTGCAATACCGCGTAACTAGTTTTTTTTAGAAATTCAAATTTAGAATTAAATACTATTGTATTTGGGCTTAAATTTCAACTTGTGTTAAAATGTAGTTGCGCGGTATTGCACGCGCAGCGACGATATGTCTAACATTTAAATTGCTTACCTAAAACCTACTTAAGTTTTAGGTACTATATAAAACATTATTTTAGATTGCTGATAAAAACTTGTTATTGTCAAAAATGTATCTCGTCATATTATTATCTACATTCTATAACTAACTAGGTTGCCCGTCTTTTATAAATCTATTTAACAAACCAAACACATTAATTTATAATTTTCCGCTTAAAAGTTTTAACAGAATTGTAAAAATCTAACGTAAAAAATTTGCATTCGTCTACAAAACAATTTAAAAGTTTCTTTGCAATCAAATGAAAGATGTGTTTCATATCGTACGTGTATTTGATAAGAAATAAAGAACACGTGAATCAAAGTGAAACAAAAGCGATATTATTTTGATACATAAATAAAACCTCAGATACTACAATTGTAGCTGTGACATAAGTAGAAAGACTCATACTCGTGCTATAGTGTTGTCAAACTATCGATAATCTCACTATCGACTTAACCTTTTGAAATCATTTAGGATATCGATACTCGACACACAACATCAATACTGCTGCTAATTCCCTGCAATCGATACAATCGATTCCTCTATCGTGAGGCATCCTTACTTTCATATCTCAAAGTAACATTTGTTAAACAATGGATACAATTACCCACCACCGCGAATAGCATGGCCATGCGTCCGGATAAAGCCGGACATCTTTAAGCTTTTTGATTGCGTATCCAGCCAAAATCAATTCTTGCTTCTATTGGACTTTTTTCTATTGTTTTTTGCAGTAGTCTTAGGTAAATAAAAGCTAATTAAACCAAACAAATACCTTTCTATTATGTACAATTTTTGTAATAATTATTAATAGTGGGGCACAAAATCCTCAATAATGTAGTGTGTCCGGCTTTTCTCCCTAAATGTCCGGCCCAATGAATTGGTTTGCCCGGCTATTACGTTTGGCAACCTGGTAACCCTAGCCGCGAACATGGTGTGCCTGGAGTCGATCGTGACGATGTTCACACGCCTCGCTTTATTTGTTATTTCTCACAGCATTTGACTCGATGTCTATACTCTTCCTTGTTTTGTAAATGTTTAGCATTTAGTGTTATGGGTCGCGAATATGTATTGGTGATAGCTTTTGTATCACCAATACATATTCGCGATGGTGATAGATATTGTATTGCTGTTCTGATGAATGGGTAATAAATTTTATTGGTCTGCTCTATGTTAATAGATAGGTACTAAATTATACAATTTAAGGATTAATAGAAAATAAGGGGTAACTCTATTTTTGGTACATTTGTTATAAAAAGTTTTAGTTTAATTGGAATTACACTGAAAGCATATATTTTTACCTGTTTATGTTTGTTTATCAATTTCATACCAAGAAGGACCTCATCGATAATGTCATAGAACCTAGGAGATTGCGATTGATAAACTGGTATAGATATAAAAGTGATATTACAACTTATTCATAGATAATAAAAATAACCTATTGTGAACTTAAAACCGAACAAATATTGATACATATTATAACATTAAGATAAAACTGCTTTAAACGGATTTAAATCGCGTATTTTTTTATCATCCCTACAAGACAACACTAATACTTATAACAGTTAGGTATAACTCTTTCAAATCCAGCATAACATTTTGATTTCTTCACTAATATTTATATTCAAAATTTTTACTTTTACATATTCAATATTAGTAAGGACTAATAGAATACATTTGCGATATATATTTATGACGACGTGGGCTAAACGATTTTATTATCGTCATATGTATGTTTATTATATCCCATTAGCGCTGATATATCGTCGCGGAAATATTTTTATTATGATACGATAGAAAAAGCAAGAAATATTTTTTGCATATAAATATTTACATCACTAATATGCGAAGTCAAAAAAGCTACAATTTAATATTGATAACACAGTGATTTTTTAAAAATATTTTCATGAATATATTATTATATACGAGTAGCTTGGACTTTTGGAGTTCATTGCATGAACATGACGTGAGATAAAATTGATTAAAATATACCATTTGGATTGACAGATTTGAAAATATTTTCATTCTTCTAAAAATCATGTATATTAAAGCTGCATCGTGGTCAAAGTTAGGTTATCGTGGTAAAATATTGCTATAAGTTTATCTATTTCCCAAAGCTACCGTTATCGCGTATTAACTGCTCCCTAGCGTAATAGCGATAGTTTTCTAATAATCTATTAACAGTCGTCAAACCAATGTGTTTGTAAATAGATAAATAATATATTAAATATTGACCTAAATCGATTAAGTGAAGGGCCACCCATAGCGCCGAAGTTCCCAACGCGTCTATTAAATTAAAAACACATAATCACGCTTTTAAAACAAATTTAAATTCAAACCGTTGGATTTTTATGTTGTGGATTTAAAAGAAAATAAAATAACAGTTATTCCTAAACGGTATTTTTAATGTATTATTTGTATAAATCCAGTGTAACATGGATCGTTTTATGCTAATCTCGTAATGTCTAGTCTGAAATTACCATAAATGTATTAAATAATAATTATATCGTTTATTTTTTCAATCATTTTTTTTGTTGTTTGTTAAGTGGTATTTATTAATATACATTTTTTTTAAATAGTATCGTTGAAATGTTAAGGGTGTGGTATTAATAATAATAAATTAGCAATTAACATTGACTATCAAAGACCATATTTTTTGCGATATTTATTAAAGAATATTAAAAAATATTTGATCTTTCAAGGAAACAGATTTGCTCGAGTAATAATTACACTTAATTGGGCTTGATCTGTAATTAGTCTTTTTTTTCTTTTAATTAGAGCAGTGTTTTTTAGACAGATATTACTTCATACATATAGATACACTAAGTCATTGAAGTTTTAATAGTCTCAGTTTTTATACTTGTTTCACATTAATTGGCAATTTCCTTATAGATTTCTCTAAATCCTTAAAATCGAAATTAAAATTATTTTATCGTTAAATAAAAATATCAAAAATAGTTCTTGTTTTAAACACAATATTTCGACCGAGCCTCTAGAATCACGCAAATAATATTATGTAAATCTTCAATATTAAATCTCATCAATTTAAGGAAGAATGTTTTCGATAAATTTATTGCTTCAAATTAGAGCATTCCATAAATTAGTACCTATTTAATTATAAAATCAAATTTATTATGCTAAATTAACATACGCTTAATTATAAATCTTCTCTAAATGATGAATATTCAAACTTAACATTCAATTAAGTGACATTTGAATTGTTTAAATCTTGTTTTATGATTTCATTATTCGAACTATTATAGTATTACTTGTTTCTCTTGGTTTCTGTCGTATATGTATAGGTAAGTAGTTTATTTCTTCGCTTCAAAAGTTATTGAAGTTAAGTATCTATCTATATAAGCTTCTCCAGTATACATAGGTTCAAACACAAGAATAATTTTAAAATAGGACTAATATACCCGGAATTCTGGAGTGGAGACCGCGTCTTGGCAAACGTAGTGTAGGACGCCCTCTGGCCCGCTGGACTGACGATATACGCAAGGTTGCCGGAGCGGGCTGCGGGTTGCGGAGGACCGGGGTCCGGGATGCTTGGCGCAAACTTGAAGGCCTATGTCCAGCAGTGGACTGCGGTTGGCTGACGACGACGACGACAACTATACCCGGAATTTGTATTCTTCCTTCATTAAAACACATATTTGTAATATTATTATTACAATATCCTCTTAGTGTGATGTAACATGAAGGTACGAACATGAAGAATCGTCACTAAAAGAAATGACTAGGCATTTTGTAAGCACGTGCAATGAAAGCTAATTGTCGTTGAAAGACGAGTAACACCTTATTAGGTGAATTAAAACATTATATCGAATACAATAATGAATGGTTTAATAGTGTTCGGCAATACGTTTCGTTATTGTTAAATTTAGTTTAAAATAAAATCTCAAAGAAATTTATGTATTCTATATTACGCTTTTATTGTTTAGAAATGTTATTTCATACTTTAACATACCATAATAAAGATTTAAACCTTAATAAAATTTAATTTAAAAATTTCTTTCCATAAATTGTACTCTAACTCTGTCTAAATCACGGACAAGACTAAATAAAAGTTTAACTTAAATCATGTCTAACTTTTGAAAGTAAATAAAACATAATCCAGGTATTTTACTACAGGAAGTTTTGTTTCATAGAGAATGATTTCCTTGTTTAAACAACGGCTTAGGGAATTAACACTATTATCTACTGACTATTTTTTGGGTCAATTTTATTTAATGGAGAACCAGAGATAACCAATACTTAGCAGAAAATATTGTTTTGCATGATCTACAAGAAAAAACACCAAAATATGAAATATTATGTATTTAGTACAAAGACGACTTCAGAAGCAAATAAGCCAATGAGGTTTAAGTAACTGGCACCGAGGTAGATACGTTGTAGAAGAAAATTTTATTTTTGACTTTTCAGTTTACTTTTGAAATCGATTTATATTTTTAAGCTATTTATTGCTATATCAATAGGTATTGTTTAGAAATATTTGTATCCGATAAAAAAACATTCACTGACGACTTGAGAACCACCTCACTTCCTTTAAAGTCGGTTAATAAAATGATATAACAATAAAAGGACGCTTTAATATCTCGTGTAAACATAACTCATTTTCGACATTTCAATTTCATCGAGTAGTTTCAACTAAGGGTGCATTTAGACTAACGAACATAGACCTCTTTGTCAGAGTTAGAACCAGAGCATGGTTTCGTGATCTTTTAGTGTAAACGAAACCTTTCATTCAGTGTTTATATCGAACGAACAAAGAGCTTAAGGAAGAACATGAGCACTCTTTCGCAATTTTTAGTGGAACCGTAATTGTTCGCTCGCTTTAGCGCCGTGTACACCGAGCGAGCTTTCTTAGAATATTCTAAGAATGTTTTCGAATGCAGCCAGAACAACTAAAGATCGTTCTATGTCTGTTTACACTAAAAAAAATTATAGAATCGGGATAGAATAAGCATTTGCTCGTATAATGTAAATGTACCCTTACAGAAAAGTTCCACAGCTAACCGCCGCGTTATCTCACAACCATTAATCAATTCTTACATTTAGCCTTTAGTAATTACAATTAATAATTTTATCACCTATACAAGCGGCGCCTGTACTGCCACTTGAGCTATGAAGTCAGACATTTTAATAAGTGTCCATTCATCATTGTTCAAGTTTTTTCTGACGACTATAAAAATAATTTGTAAATAGATTCGTGTTATGTCTGAATGCCTATGTCTATGTGTTTGTATATGAAGTCATTTTTAAACAATTACTATATACATATACTAGCCTCGAGGAATCCTGCTTTAAATTTCGATACTTACTCGAGCTGTAAAGTTAGACGTCTACTAGAGATAACTAACTCTACTCTTTTGTTTTAACGTTAGTTTTTATACATTGTCTGCTTCCTTGAAGAAAACGTGTCATAAAATACTCGTAAAGTTGTACTTTTCGAGTTCAAAAAGTTCAAGATTAATTAACCCTTGATTGGCCAGCATGGATGGTGTTTCAAAACATTACGTTATAGAGGTGTTCTATATTCTATTGCGTAATTATTTTTTAAATTATATGTTTTATTTAAACAATAATCATAATAAAAATGCAACGTTCGTTATTTGTGACAATTACGTGACGTTTCATACCAGACCACATGCGTCGTTGATATAAATTGAATGCGTCGATCTGATTCGAAATAATTGAGTAAATTCCGCCGGTTGGCCAAAGTGAGCCGTGATTGGATGTCACAATTTAGTTGGACCGATCGCCACAATTGTGACTATCGTATCACGTCAACATCGTTCTAAAATTAATCATATAAGACTTGCGCATGTGTATCGAATCAAAGTGACAGTAATTTGCACAAAGTTACATGTCTAATTAATTATAACTCGAATTTGGAATGTGTTTGTACAATTAACACAGAGTTTTGTTTTTATAATATAATAGTAATATAGGTATGTTGAATAATAAAATATATTTCATTACGAAATTACAAATATGAAGCAGGCAAATCTTTCCGATAAGTTAATTGAAAACGCATATTATTATTACATTATACGAAACTTAACAAACAAGTAGGCCTCTACCATGACGGATATCGAATCGTTCTTTGAAATCGAATAAATTAATTTGCTTATCGTTTATAAGTTAATCAATCAAGTATTTTTTCTAAGCTCACAGACCCGAACGGCATTGATAAAATCTGATTCAACTATCCAGTCTAGTTCTTCTGAACGACATACGATTAATATGTATTAACATCGATATATTTAGTAATCGATAATGGGTTTATGGTAATCGTTATTATGTTTTGTGAAGTCATTTGGGTTCGGCTGAATTAGATCATCCTTTAGTATTTGTATTTCTGGCTTAGGTAATGCTAAATGTGATTTCATTTGATTTTGTTGAACAATCATCAAATACGAGTATCACCAATTTGTAACTAAACGTTTTAAATTTTTTTGACAGAAAAATTAATTTAAGTTATTGAATATTTAAAGTATACTATCTGCATATCAATCATGATATGCGTAGTGGGAATGATCGAAACAAGTATTTTAATTTGTTTCGTATCTATTTCTTTATAAATATTTATGCCTATCTAAATTGCAGTAACACTTGGACAAATACGCTACCGCTTTATTCTAATAAGACGTCATCTAATTTGAGGTGCGTGAAAGGATATTTTTCTTTTAGCAAATAAAACGCATTGTATCGTTTAAAGAAAAAGATATTTAAGCCATTTTTTACTGGTTATTACTTTAAGTTTTATAGTAACTATGACTATATAAAATAAAACAAAAATTGCACTGTTTATTGAATACAGACTTCGGAATCTAGAACAGGTGACAAAAGCGATTACACATTTACAACTTCCTACACAGATTATGCAAAGTACTCAATAAGTTATTGTTACAGGCTGCACATGAGCACAAATACGTATAGACAAACACATTTGCTGACGTTTATGGCTACTGAGTTGCTACTACAAGTACTTCTTCCTAGCATTTTCCCGGACTTAACCAGGGTCTACTTTATTCTAGCCTAAGTTTTGACATGTTACTGATTTTTACACAGAGCGATTGCCGTCTGACCTCCGCAACCCAGAGGGCAAGCCAGTAACCATTTAGACTAGAATATTACCTACTATGAGTAACGATCGTTATCTGGTGTTTTTGATAACAACCGGGACCGACGGCTTTACATGCTCTCCGAGGCACGGTGGGTAAACCCACAAGGACCAGACCTAGAAACGAATGTTTGTATCAATACAAACATCCGCCCCGAGCGGGAATCGAACCCGCGACCGCCGGCGTTAATAGCGCATCCAGCACCAGGGTAGGGTAATATTATTTCATAGCCTATAACCTCTTTCGGTAATCGGGTTCTTACTTCTTACACACAAGATCGATTTTCAAATAGCATAAGTATTTTCTGGTATTAACGCGTTGAAATTAAAAAAAACTTATCAACTTAGACATACATATTATGCAAAGTCATAACTCATTGTTATACACCACACACACAACCAGACATAACAATGCATAAAACGAATCCCTAATATCCCGACGATAAATCTTATACAGTTGCGATTTCTAGAATGTGTCCACCGATTCAATGGAGGGGTAATAAATAAGGACAGGTATTTTGACACCCCAGCATTTCTCTAAGGAATGCTGACCATTGCTTATTTCTAATTTCTTTTGATATCCTGTAACCAATGTTGAGGTTGTTCTTGTGTAGGTAAAGGACACTGATTACAAATTTTTTTATTCCTGATTTTTTGGTTACTCAAAATGTTAAAAAAAATTATATATCATAAAGTATTTGGAATTATGACGACCGCTCTAGTGTAGCGGTGCTGGTTCCCGCTCGGGGCGGATGTTTGTATTTATTTAACATTCGTTCCTAGGTCTGGTCCAAGTAGCTTTACCCACCGTGCCTCGGAGAACACGTAAAGCCGTCGGTTCCTGTTGTTATCACAATCACCTAATAATGATCGTTACTCATAGTAGGTAAATATTCTAGTCTAAATGGTTACTGGCTTGCCCTATGGGTTGCGGAGGTCAGACTACAATCGCTCTTCATAAAAATCAGTAACCTGTCAATACCTACACTAGAATAAAGCAGACCCTGGTTAAGCCCGGAATAATGCTAGGAAGAAAAAAAAGTATTTGGAATTGTAATTTAGGTCAGTTATTCTTTTGGCCACACTTTGAGGCGGATGTGATGTCGTCCGCATCAAAGTGTGGTAATAATTTCTGAAGTAAGTGAAATTATTGAATTGTGATCGTTTTTAACTATTTACTAAAAAGAGAAAAATTAATATTAATGAACCTGCAAATGAACAGCATTTCATGGATAGTCAGTTACATAAGAAAGATCTTTGTCAACGTAAAAGACACGGTATTCGCAATTTGGATCAGGATCGCCCACGAAAATGCTCGCTCAATAAATATCGAACGATTATGCAATTTAAAACTAATAGGAAACGAAAGTTGTCAGATTAATTGCGAAATGCGAGATAACGGCTGCGATAATGCTTGTTTTTTACTGAGCATTCATGTTGGCGCGAAATGTTAGATTCTGTTACCTAGACTTGACATGACTTGAACAGTATAATTAATGGTAATTGACATATTTTAGATTTCAACGCGGAAATTTTAGATAATAATAATAAGGAGAAATATGTGGTAATAAGTAGAACCACAATGTTCTATCAGCACGCAAAAAGGATTATTGAGAAGATCCGTGACTTTAGAGACGAATAGTTTAGGAGAATACAGTAGATAATAAACTGGTCTCGTACCTAAAAAGTAAAAACAAATAAAAAAATCACATCTATCACTTAGAATTAATGAAATAGAGTTAAGGCCATAAACCCTTATCTCTCAATAACTTCTAATAAAAATATTGTTATT
The DNA here is from genome assembly GCA_018235645.1 of Junonia grisea. Taxonomy (NCBI): domain Eukaryota; kingdom Metazoa; phylum Arthropoda; class Insecta; order Lepidoptera; family Nymphalidae; genus Junonia; species Junonia grisea. Next base: position 10,717 of record DVXP01003446.1, read on the forward strand.
GAAAACGTCGATATTCAATCATTTTAAGTACATGATATCTTATGTTATAAATCTATAAAAATATCATATAAATCTCAATTTTAACAACCACAATGATAGTTAAGCGTATAACTGTCACCCCATGTTAACATCTGTAGCAACTGCTATACTATTTTACGATCGTATAATTTGTTTTGCTTCGTACTTATGAGTTGTAAATAACAATTTATATGGGATATCGTTAAACTAATGGATATAATAAGATGTTTGATAACAAATAGAGAGTTACAGTGCTGCAGCTAGCTACCGTTTTTAATGCTAAATGCCGTTAGTTTTTATAGACTTCCTTCCTAAGAAATCTTTACGGCTTAAGGACCTTGCTCTGTGCATTTTTAATGTATTTACCATTAAAATGTTTTATAATATGTAGTTTTAGTTAATAATAGAAAACCGACATATAAATTTGAAATTGTGTATAGTGAAAAGCAATTAACCCACAAAAAACCTACTTAGTTTGTGCATAAATTGACATAGTATAAAACTTTTTAACAAAAAATTAAACCGACTTCAAAAGTAAACTAAAAAGCTAAAAATAATCTTTTTACTCTAAAA
>DVXP01003447.1:0-11307 GCA_018235645.1 Junonia grisea
CCGAGCGGGAATCGAACCCGCGACCGCCGGCGTTAATAGCGCATTCAGCACCACTACACCAGAGCGGTTGTCAATTCCAGTAACGACATTATAAAAATACATTTAACGTAAAATAGTTCATTTATTCAGGAAATGTAAGTGTCATACATAAGTGTATAGCTGTGAGTACTTGTACTCATATCAATAAGTAAATCGTCGGGGACAAGCGGCGCCTTCCAAGGCCAGCAGCCTTTCGACTCGCGGCTAAATTAACATAATATAACAAATTATGCATACTTATATTCTACATACACGATACAATCATGCGTAAGGTGTTCTATGATAACATTTTCCTTCTATGTTTAAGAAACGGTTTTGACGCTCTATTTTGTTTTTAGCTGACGGACCTTGACTGGGGGTAAAAAATTCTTTCGTTTCTTAAACGTTTTTTAAATGTAGTATAATACATATTATGTTTACCTATCATGTACGTAAAAACCAATATTGTTTCATAGTGAGCTCTTGTAGCATCAGACAGACGGCTTTGATTTGATTTCGTGGTTTTCCCCACAGTTTCATAGGCTGTCTGAAAAAAAAATCAATACAGAAACAGCAGCTTTTTCGTTTTTAAACAAATTTTACTTGTTTACTGTAAAAATTAACAGCGGAAAGACCTCTTATATTGATGAGAATGATATATTGTGTTGAACATATTGACTATGGAATTTCTTCCGACACGTGTAGACGGCTATGTAGATGTATTCACGAAATTCTCCTTCAGAAATAAGAACAAGATACCGAAACTATTATAGTCTTGAAAAGTTATTACGCATAAATTATGATTATCCTTACATCATAAAATTCGGACTAACATATATTGTACAAAAGAGCAAATTATGACTTCGGTGTTTCTTATCTTGTGTGAATAATAAACAATCGTCACAACAATTGCATAATTTCAAGTATTACACAAGTTGAGATACAAGTGAAGTAAGTGATAAAGCTTTGATAAATTTAAATTTATTTTAATTAAAATTCAAATTGCCCTTAAACATTATGTAGAACCTAGGTGCGTATCAATTTCTAGTTAATTTTTTTTAAGAAATGAACATTGTTTTTTTTTTTTTTAATATAGTTCAAAATGGTGTATTTCAACAGAACATGAAGAATCACGTAATAAATTACGCATCTATTTACTATAATAATAATTTGAAAACAAAGTTAAACAATGTAAGAGATCAATGGCTCCGAACAAATCACACTCAATTATTCATTTCTTGGAACATGAGGATCGGAACATACTCCTTTGATTATCCATCGCAGAAAATAAGATGATGTGCTGTAATAATTGCATTTTCAAATAACTTTGCAAGTTCAGGAACGTGGACATTTTGTTCATTTAACTCTGATAGAAAAATACGTACCTACTTTAAAGTATACCGATTAAATTATTATAAAGCAATTGTGGTTATAGACGTGTATATTGTAAATTATGTATATATGGTAGTTGTCCATTTTTATTAAAAAGAAACTTTGAGTCAAAAGAAAATATTTAAATAGGTATTTTTCAAAGGCACATCAAAGAACATTTCTATGATCAATCAACACGCAGAGACCTAAAACAAAAATGTCTTTTAATTACCATATTTTGCCCTAAATGTAAACAAAAATTGAATCAAAGTCAAGATAAAAGTCATGTATTGGTTAATAAGTACGTGTAGTACTAGACTGTACTAGTAAAAAAGTATATCAATCTACAATTAAATAAGAGAGAAAATGATATCTTTTATTAAGTAGGTAGTAAAGGTACGGACTACGGAATATTATAAACATTTTAATATCTATGACATTTTATAAAGAATTTGCGTAACGTTGACATAGAAATAACTTAGCTAAGTGAAGTTATTAGAATAAATTAAAATACAAAACTACATGTACGAGTACATTGTAATGTACTCCTATTGTTATAGGTACATTTATCAAGGATATTTCTATTTTCCTCTTTGTGGTTTCCTATGGGAAAGATTAGTGGAGTGATGTAATTTGCGGTCTTAAGATTATACCTAACGTTATACATCCCATTCCAATTCCAGAATACTTGTGCTTTTAAAACAAAACTACTTACTAAAATATACAGCAAAGAAAATGTAGACCTAAATCAAATTCCTTTCTTAAAAGCTAGTCCTTTTCGGTTTCGTTTATGTTAGCTTTATTTTCATCTAGCAGGTATTCTCGTTACAATCATCATAATTACAATTATTTAAGGTGATTTCTGCACGTGCAAGTGCAAAAGAATCAATGAATTATAATGACATTCTACAATTATATCAGACGTATGATGGTCAAAGTTATCCCTTCAGACTATCTAACTTGTACTAAAAAAAACACTGACTGCTTTTTGAATATTAATTATACAAGCTGGCTCTACCCGGTAAGCGGTAACGTACTGTAGTTGGGTTTTGTATGACAAGTGAGATAACCGTAAGTCTTATTCCCCTCTAAATCTATTTCTTACCTTTCCTCCATCCCTTTTTTACTATCAACCCATTTGTGTCTTATATGGTATTACAAATATCAATGGGCAATTATGATCGCATATCAGAGATCACTCGCCAGATCATCCGTCTGTTATTGTTATAAAATAAAAAATACGAGTACATCCTTGTACTGCTGCAAGGAATATTTCTTAAAATTTGTACAGAATTATTTCACATTTATTTGCGTTCTACTTATATAAATGTAATATCAAATAGGTAATTATTAATACGGACCTTTAAGGTTCAGAGTAAATTATGACGTTGCAAATAGTTACGCGTGTGCGCCAGCAGTCGCATAACGTTAATAATAATTATCATGGGTGATATATTGCTTTGTTATTTGCCCCGCAATTATTAATCGCAATGTTTTATAAGACGCAATAGAACAGGATTGGGCGGTGACTCGGACCAAGAAGGAGGCGGTCGTGACGCAACTGTGACGGCGCGTGACGCGATGCACTGCGTTGTCAGGCGAGTAAACAATTTACTGTTTGTAAACACGGTACCCGGCCGCAACGTAAACACTGCCACGCTGCCTAGATGTCCGTGATAATGCGAACTGCGAATGCGTTCACAGAAATTCGTTTCCGGAAAATGTTAACGTGACTCCGAGTATTACACAACAATATATTAAGCTGTTAAATCGTATCATTTAAATAAAAAAAAAAAAACCCGAAATAATGAATAAAATTTTCAAAATTAATAATTATAATAATAATACAATTAACACGGAACGTTATTGACTGCGACATTGTAACCGGTTTTCACTATTCCAATAAGATCTATTCTAGAATCACTGAAGACTTGGCATGGCAAAGTTATAGTAAGACATTGTTGCAATTCTACGAAGATTATTTTATTCACATAGAAAAGGAAAACAGAGATATGTACTTTTTCATTATACACCTTCATAAGGTAAATACTACAGTAGGTCTCCACAAACTTAACAAGATCTTCAATATACACGTGACTATCAATTTCTCAATAATATCATGCTATTGTATTGTAATACTGCTTCAGTAAATGATTATGCTGTAATATAATTTTATGCTATTATACTACGTAAAGAAGCACTCAGTTATGTCAAGTCAATAGAATATTGCTAGGATTTAGTGTTGCTATATTTTTTCTTGCTAAGTTAGGATATTGAAACTTCTTGAGCGAAAAAGCGCTTTTCTTTCGTTTGAGGCGGGAAATAATATACGTATGTAAGCTTTGACGACATCGAACGCAGTGATTTGTATCGTACATAGTAGATACTTGGCGACGTTTTTTTAGGTTCTTTTTTTCTAGCCGTTACTAAAAAATGGGACTGATACTGTCTCACGCGTGAAATTCAATTTTAACTTTTAAAAAAATGGAACACCCCGACAAAAACGGAACTTGACTAATATGCGACTGAGAATTTATAAGAAAAATTAAGAGTATGAAAATATTAATTTAATTAAAAAATAATGTACAGCGTCTACACTAACATAAAACGTTTATAAATAAAATATTATGCATCTCCCATGGTCTGTTCATGGTCATGGTCAACATGATAATATAAATAAATTGACTGGCCAATATACACAAATGGGTTTTCCCTATCAAATGTCAAATAAAATTTAAATTTTATTTATGTGCCGCCTTTACTAATAAACGTGTGCCGCCATATCATCCATATCTTTCTGTAGTTTATCTAGTACATAACATTAACATTGCAGATGGTGTATTTGCGAACAATTTTTATTTTTTAATACGAGCTCCACCTTTGCTAACATTTACTATATACTGTTACATACATAAATATATCAGTTTAAAAGGTGTCTTGGATTTACTTTTATTTACTATCAACTTTTAATACAAGTATTGAAAAATTTATAAATAGTTATAAAAATTATAAGTGTTATATATATATTTACTTAAATCAATTATTAAAAAACACTAAACCCAAAACTCTATTTTCTATCCCTACTTCTTGAATTGTATTTAAGTACTCGTACATACAGAATAGGTACCTTGTTTTACAAAACAAAAACTGTGCTTTTGAAATGTAATATTTAAAATAGATAAATTTTCCTTACATTTATTAACATTTTAAATAATCAGTGAATCATATCTATTGCAGATCATATAAACGATAATTGTCGATGATCGTATTCGTAATTTTATAATTAAGATAATTGCGATAATTCACGTTTAATCGAGGTCGAGGCCTAACAATTAAAGCTGAAATGTACTGACATCGAAGATGACTTTAATTTGGTTATTATACGGTTATGATCTCTTACAGCTTGTGGATTAGTAATTAAACTGTTCTACTCAAAAAAGAATAATATTATCGAGTATAATAAAATAAGGCACTTATAAGAGGAATAGATAATTATATTTAGATACGACTTCATGTAGACAAAGGAATCTTTTTATAAATATCATTTTAATATCACATAATATAACCATACAATATTAGCATTTTTTTATTAAAATTAACAATTAGAAATACCTAATAAGCGTTAAGTTAAATACCTAATACGAATTCAACTGCACTTAAGGAAATCTTTATAAATAATTAAATATACACACGGACAATAACTGTAAAATGAAAAAGAAAACATGTACAAAACGTATATTATGTCTAATATTGTTAAATTTACGATACTGTACATAATATGTAACTTTATTTCTTACGAGTTGATGTAGGTATGCAACGAATTTTAACACCATGAAAGTTTGATGTGCTTCAAAAGAGCCATGCGGTTTTGTTAAACCTGTTTCGCTACTTTCAATGGATGGATGTCTAGTGGAAAATTTTTGATGTTTCTACATTAAGCACACTTTATGTGTGGTTTAAGATAACTTTAGCACAACAACCATGCTAATCTCTGTTAGTACTTGAAGTATATATAGAGTATTATATTATAATATGTATGTACCGTTTATAGTAGGAAATTCAGTCACAGGTTTCGGAGCTAGGTATGTTTTGGCAGTAATTAATACAAAACTAATTGACAACAGTTATGTACTTACTTAATCTTCCGAAAGCTGTAAGTGATAATATAATAAGCCACTGACAGTAACGTCTTTCACATATAAAAGCAATAAATAAGTATTTTTATATACTTCTTATATGAACCAGTGAGCAAAAGTTACGAGTGTAAATCACCTTGGACCAACAAAATGACAATCTAAGACAAAACTTTTATATCATTTACATGTACGATATAATAAAAGGTGCAAAAATATTTAACAGCGCACAGTCGTTCCCTATTTTTACGACGGAGCGCAGCAACGTCGGCGTCGCCTAAGTACGGCGGTATTCTAATTCAATAAATGCTCAAAATTTTCATATTTCCGCTATATCCGATCCCGAATACCCGGACCGCAGAATCGCGGTGATCGCACTAGTCATTCCACTAAATCCAATACATTTTTTATTCATGAAACGATTGACGTTTGTATGTTAATTCGGAGTAGGTCCCGGCCCGATAGATGAAATATTGAATTATTGCTCGAAGTAGAGACGGATATAGAGGAGTTCTGATATTAATCCGGCCGCTGGAGGCTGGCAGGAATTCAAATAAATCTTCCCTGTGACAAACAAGACGTATAAATCAATCTGGGCAAGGTGGTACAACTTGCAGCCTCTATTGCAGTCGCCCCTTCAAATATTCTTTCTGTATATCAAAAGTAGAACAAATTTGTATCGGCAAATTTATGACTTAGGTTACTAAACTCGTTACAGCTTCCAGGTGGAACGATAATTTATTTTTGTAAGATTCTTTGACATATACTTTTCCGATTTCATACTAAACGATTTACCAATTAGAAACATTTTTTTATATAATAAAGAAACTGAGTATATTTTAGATATCAATTTTTTATATAATTAATTTATTAGTTCTTCATAGGCTATTACTTTTTTAGCTGTATCAATTTCAATTACATTTTTTATGACGTGTGATTTATATTTCTACATGGACATAGTCACAAGATAAGATCAATGAAAGGTGAAATTCCGCAATAAAATAACTGTCAATTGATGTGAGATGACTAATTTCTATTAATCGTTATAAACTCTTACACTTTCAACGACAATATCAGAACGTACAAAATGATTAAAATTTAAAAATATTTCTTTTTGCACGAAGGTAACTCAACGGGTTATCACAACTGACATAGTATATTGAGATAAAAATGATGATAAATATGACACATCTCCATGTATTTATGATGAAAAAAATATAAAAATGCGTATGTTTTTGTTTTTATTTAAATAAGTATATATTTAAACCAATTAGGAGAAATAGTAAGTGATTCGGGTAATCATTTCTTATTGTGTACTGTGCGTCAATAGTCAGGAGACTGACGATTATCAGTGTTTACTATTGTTTGTAACACATTCGTCATGGGAATACAATAAACCCAAACAAATATTTATTCTTTTCAATTATCTGTAATATGAAACCACAATACATTGTTGTTATACGTCTCTACAAATACTCATTTTACAATAAAACTACCAAATAAATTTATTTTAAATAAATTAACAATTTAATAGTAATAAATTGAAACATCTCCTGTTTCAGAAATGTATGGGGCCTGGGCCAGGTCTAAGTACACTACACCAAACATTGTTATCACTTACATTTCTTTACCAATCCTTATTTTCACAATAAAACTAGTTAATTTATTTTAAGTAAATTGAAATTTTAACAATAAAAAAAAATAAAATGAAAAGAAGATGTAGGTATCATAAATGTTCAAGTTTGGGCCAGGTCTAAATATAATATACAGAAATATGCTAATGAAAATTTTTAACTAAACAGTCATTTTCTACAATAAAATAGATTTCAGTAGCTAATTAAATGTAATTTAATGTAAGATTGCCATACAAAATACAAATGGTGGATGGCAATGGCGAATTGTCTGTAGTGATATGTATGTTACTTTGACACCTGTTTGTAATTAATATTTGTCTGCATTACTTGCAATTTTTTTCTTAAGAACAAAAAATAAAATCGATTTTTCCTATTGAGTGTAATTTTATTAAACATTTTCTATATGGTGTACGAAAAGGTGGCCCCAAATGAAACATCTCCTTTAACATTACTGGGTGTCTTGGTCGTAAAATAATTACACATACCACCACTTAAGCAAATATTTACAGTGTTTGTAGGTCTTTGTAAATAAAATAAAAGTCAGTATTTAAGTAGACACAAAAATATTTTTAGACAGACCTTGAATTATTTATAAAACTATTTAACCTTTTTGCAATTACATTTATTGTAATTAAAAAGCAATTTACAAAACAAAAAACGGTCCGTCGGACCCTATGTGGCATACCTCGGCACAGACATTCTTTGAATAACAACTTCTTCTAGTGATCTAGTCAACAACTACTTGGTTACAAGCATTGTCGAACGAGTTTCGAAAGTGATCTCTGTATTTTGTACTTATTTCTTCAAAATAAGTGGTGTTTTTATGATCTGTTATAAGAATTTAAAAAAGTCAAGTAAAAACAACAGTTTCTTAAAAAAACAATGAAGGCTTAATTTGCTGAGTGTTTTGCTTATAAGGATCTACATTTTTTCCCAAATACGAACAGAATCAATTAAACAAAGATACTTATGTAGGTATATTTGGGCATGTAAAATGCATACATGTGTCAATGGATCACAAACGATTTCACAGATACACCATGGTTTCTTTCTATACACTGACTCTATCTGTTTTTGAACCATTATTGCATTATAATTTAAAAATATGCATAGGTATACCTATCTTTATATCAAATAAATTTTTAATGCGAATGTTCTAACTCCTAAACGACTGGACTGATTTAGCTGCAATTTTGTCTACACTTTTGTACATGGATGATTTGGGAATACAATTGGACCTAGCTGGTACTGGACAAGACAACGGGTCCGCCTATTAATATATATTTCTTAAAACATTTGCTTAGTGACCTTAAAGAACGACAACATAATTAAATATTGAAGATTATTTACTGAAGATGTTAAATATAATTCAGGTACTCGATACTCTCATGGGTTTGTTGATATTAGCAATATAAATGGAATAGCCAAAACTTTCCGAAGCCCTGGAGTCAACTGGGTCGATATCGTTTAAACAAACGATACCAAGGCCAGTGATCCACGCGGCGGTCACAACGCCTATTATATCTTATCAATTTATTATGCACGGACCAAGAATACCGTCCATTACTTCGAATTTTACTATTCTATAGTAATTGTCGCGTATTGAATGTAATATCGAAGATAACACTCAAAGAAATTAGTTGAGGCGTGTCGTCCCTATCGTTGTACCACCAGCTACCAACATTTCGATAAGATAATGTACCGAGTGGTCGAAATTGAAATATCATAAAGAAGAAATGAAATAATGATAAAATAATTAAGTAAAAAAATAACGCGGTATAGGATTTAATAGTATAAAATACAAACAATGATTAAATTATTGGACAAGTATGTAACCTGTTAAGATGAAAACATAATTATGATGAAAGATGTGGTGGAACTTGATTACTTTAAAATGCTTGCAAATATTATTAATAGTGACTCTACTTGGACCCTACAAATTATATTGTCCGAAAAAAACATATTTATTTTCTTGACACAGAAAAACATTGCGGAGCATTAATTGCAACCTAAAGGTCGGCTTTAAAAGGTTTTATTGAAAAGTTTATTACTAATATATTTTAATGAATAGCTCAATAATAAATAACAATTTTAATAATATTGCAGTTATCGTACCACCAATACAATGTCAACAAGTTACAATTAGAAAAATAAACTTATTTGTAACAACATAAGAAACGAAACGTCGATATACAACAGTAAAGTTACAAAGTTTATCGTCTATTGCATCCGTTTCTATAACAAGATCTTCGTTTTAAATTCAAGGGAAAAGTTAGAAAAATAATTTTAGCATAGACGTAGACAATATAGTATATCTATATAGATACCCAACACGAATATAAGAGGCTAAACAATACTATGAAAAATATCTAAAGTAGGTGACAATGCTTCGCAAAAATGTGTCAATGTCTCCTTTATCTCTTATTGTAAATATCGTCAATATGTTCATGTCCACAAATGTCATGATTCGTGTATACTTATTGAAAATGATAGAGCATATATAACAATGTATGTATATACAATTATACATATGCACTAGCTTCAACTCGCTGCTTCTTCTGTAACTCCTTTCCATGTGAAACAAACATCTTTGATACAAAGAACACCAGTCCGTAAGTCTAACTTTGAGTTTTAAAATAATTAATATTCAAAGAAAAATAAGCACTTTAAAGCTTAATTTTTGAAAACAGTTCCTCACTCGAAAGATAGTTATCCCACAGACATAATATTAACAATCGACTTATCCCACGATATCCTACACATCCCACAAGAAAAAAAGTCTTTGTTTTACGTATAGAAGATCTGCATAGGGGACTCAAAAAATATTAAGGATTTAATCCTCGACTTTGTCGGCATTTACCTATCTATATGTACTCATGCCGAGTTAACTCTTTGGTATAAATCATGTCTGATCTCACAGACAAACGAACGGACGATTTACGGAAATATTTTCGTATGATGATAGGTATATATTATATAAGAAATATAAAACATTGTTAATTATTGAACTATGCAACTCTGCAACGAGCTTTGATTAATATTTATTTTGTTATCACATAAGTAATGTGACTGCAAATACAGCATAAATGTTATCAATATCCTCAGAACTAGATAGACGGCGTTTGTACATCAATGTAACCTCAATTAGTTATTAAGAAAGGTCTCGGTTGGAATTTTCCTTCGATTATAACAAACATTAATTAGAAGTTAGAACTTATTGTTCTTGACACTAATGTGATTATTTTGTTTCGAATTTAAAGGTATATTTACGTTTTAAAATACTAAAATGGTTATCATCATATCTCAAAATCTACATTTACAAAGCACCTATTTATATTATATTTATAAATTAGCTAAATTGTTAAAGTTATTGTCGATAAGCCAGTGGTAATGGCAATCTTTGCGACCTTACTGCTACTAGACAAAGGGAGCTAACTACATAGTAGTAATAACCATAATTATGGAAATTTATTTAAAAAATTGTATTGATATTTTGACCATTAAAAAATACCTCATACAAAATAAACCTACAGTTTTGTTAATATCTATAGTATTGTTTTTAAGAGATAAAAAAGCTATAACTTGAGCGAAATAATGAAAGTAAGTTATCAAAAGGAAACACGTTTAATATTCTCACACTCAAAGCGTAAGCAGTAAGCACAAGGATACGAGATTTTGCGAAGGTGTATAACGGGACAGCTTAACGGTAGCATTCATTTACTATTCAATAGGACCAGATACGATCACCAAACCGCGAATACCAATTTTGTCCTTCAAATATTTAATCTTACCTTATTTAATTATATTATTATCATAATTAAAAACACAAGACGTCATGTAAAAACATGTTATTATGTTATTAATTATGTTTTTTTGCGTTAATAGTAGTATTAACGCGTATAGTAGTATTATGTTATTAATTATGTTTTTTTGCGTTAATAGTAGTATTAAGGCGTGCCATTTAATTAGGTAATATATTTATTGCGTTTGTTCTATTCGTATTTTTATATAAATCTACATACCTATTAACTAGATAGTAGGTAGTAATTACGTCTTAGTCCCGACGACGTCTTATTACTGTAGGGTTATTCCGACCTTTACATCGACGCTCACTCCACCTCACTCAGGCGAAATTTTGACCTTCACTCACA
>DVXP01003448.1:0-11305 GCA_018235645.1 Junonia grisea
CGATCAGGATGGAGATTTATTGGCATTTGGTACACAAATTTACAATCCCTCTATTGGTCAGATCTGAGCAGTTCTAATATTGTGACGAGCGGTAATAAAATGTTAGGAAAAAATAGTTTTTCTCGGAGTTATATATAGTTAACCAAAAAAATAAATATCTTAATCTCTTCCAGTTTTGAAAAAAGTCACTATTTTCAATATATAACATATCTTAAGAATCTACACAAACAAACAATTTTTCTTAATAAAAAGCCTGTGCGCATTTCCAAAGTGTAAGCTTTAAAATAAGCTATATTAAATAAATCTTGCAATAAGTAAACAAATGTCTAGCAATCTTCTAAAAACATACAGCTTCTAATAAGGTATTCTATGTTGCGTTCCGGAAACACACACACAAACAACGACAAACATCCGTTTGTACAATATTTCCAGCAGTTAAGTTGCAATGACACCTGCAAAATAAATATTGTTATTCATACATTCATCATTGTTGTTCCGGGTCGCCGTATAAATTGTACCTGAGTCTTATTTTTAAGTTAAGTATTTTAGGGTTATGTAATTATGCGTACTTATCACAGAAAATAGCTTTTTGTACTCATTTTATTCCTTTTTTGCACTCCCTCTATCGTCAAATAGCATAGATGAAGTTTATGCCTAGAGCGAAGATATCAATTAATTATTTTAACAGTTAATCATGTTTGGATTGGAGCCGACAATATCTTCTGATAAGAATAAGAAATTATTACTCTTGGAAGTTATGATAATATTATATTTATTTTGAGTTTCATCAGGGTTATTAGGGTCATTCTTATTTCTTCTGAATTCGTTACTGAAGTAAGAGCACCTGATTCCGGGGTATGCGAAAAACGGCTATCAATAAATTCATAAATATATTTTATTCTGAAATCGTTAATTTATAAATAAAACTTTCTAGAGTTATATAAAACGTACGAATTTATAGATCAAGCAGTTTTTCCGAAGATCTCGAAATTAGATGTCATTTTTCGAAACGCTTCATAATTATGATTGGAATGGAATGGAACTTATGAACGCGTTGTTATTAATGACATTTTATACATAAAAAAGAGAAATAAAATTATCTCAATTAACAAAGAAATTCCAATTTTATATGAATATATAAACTATTATTATTATGATGATAAGATACCACCCTACTTCGTACCATAACAAGATAATTCATACATCAGCTAACAACCGTGACGTCTAAGTAAATGCACCGCTAGCCAGTTCCGTTTCATAATGACCCAGTAATACTAATGGTCTCCACGGGACTGGTCAAAGAATGGTCCGCTATGTAAAGTAACTGCATGTAAATATCCCACTGCTGGGCAAAGGCCTCTTCTCCTATAATGGAAACGATTATGGAGCTAAATCCACCACGCTGCTCCATTACGTTGTGGCACATGCAGGTTTCTTCATGATACTTCACTACCGAGCAATGAGATGAATTAAAACTCAAATTTAGCACTAGATAATACATCTGTGCTCAAATCAGGGCTTAAATCCGTGATATTTGGTTTATATTGACTTATTTTACCTACTAGGTCTTCTCAGCCCGCTAAGAAAATTCGCAAATCCTCCGTGGTTTATTTATTTGGTAACCCGATATTTTATATCACTTTACAATTATATTATAAGGAGGTAAAATATGCTTGCAAAGTAGGACCTATGTTAATAAAGAACGTGGCTATACTACAATACCTACTTCAAACCAAAATAGGATATAGGATTAACTACTAGGATTAACTTACAGTAAAAGTTTAAACAGAACAGAAATTCTACCAACTAAAAATGTATAAACACGAGGTGAATTAAAATTTGCGCAGATCCGTCGAAGTCGCACTCTGATTACTAGACACCTAATTTATTGTTCTGGGCAACGTAATGCGCATAGTTTAGATCATTCAAGTTTCGTGAACCGGACTAAACCTAGAAAATAAAACATAGCTGAAGGAAACATTAAGAGATGAGAGTTATATGAATGAATATGTGTGTTCGTTCTAAGTTCATTTCCTCTTTTTGAAATCGGTTTAGTTATTTAAAATTACTTTTATTTTATGTCTCTTGTCCTTAACTCCAACTTTCATGCAATTTTTTTTCTAACTTTTGAATTTTTTTTTTCGAAAACAATTTTTTTAAATTGAATTAATATTATGAAAGAGAAGATAAAGATCTGTCATGCCTACTAACATTAAATATAGCTATTACAATACATATATTAAATACTGCCTACATATGATGTCCGTTGCTTTAATAGTTAAATATGGCGGAAAAATACGGCCTAAGTATCAGAACACTTGATCACCTCTGACCAATATTGTAGGTTGAATTTAATTGTGTGTTGAGAATTAATTTTTATACCATGTGTTATGATTTAGTTAGCAGATCAGATTGATTTCACTTAAAAATAAGGGTTTTATAAATATTACAACATATTCTTAACATTAATTTACCTAATTTTAATTAATATTAATTAAACATAATACGTACATACATATTATTATTCAAAGGAACAATACGATAAAAAAGAGAACATATTGATGTCCTTGAAACCTTAACCTTCAGTAAAACGAAGTTTATATTTTATACTAGTAGATACATACATATATCAGTGATCAGTAATTGTTCTGTTATTCCTTATTTTATTGAAATATCATTATCTTTTTCTACACAAAGCAGTTAAATCCGACGTACGTACAAGTATATAACACTAAAATCATGAATGAATGACGCACTCCATACATATTTACAATAACCAAGTTTCTTCACGGATATCTATATAGTTGTGTAATTAATTTGAAAGTGCCATAAGAGTTTCATACAGACGATAACCAGTTACGACTTTTATAACCAAATACAGTCAGCGAAATAGATTTCTAATCGCTCTTGTGAGGTTTAGAATAAAGGTCGTGTGTTTTTTGTTGACTAGCATACGCATTTGCATGAATGGCCGATAAAGGTGACTTCCTATAATCAATCGGTTTGGTGAAAGGAGTTTGATGCTAATTGTTATAGAATTTTTTATTTGATTGATTGTATACGTTCAGGTGTACGAGATTAAATCGGCGGTTTTGATTGTAGAATGAAGGGAAGTTAAAGATTTCGTATGGGTTGACATCCTTTGAAATGTCAAGAGCCAAGGCAAGTTAAAGATTTGAATGTGGATTGACAATATCACACTATAATCATGAGGAGTGGAATGAATGATAATATTTAAAATAATGATAAAAAAATTAACATTATGTGTGTTTTAGAACTTAACCATAAAATCACACATAAGCGACTACATACTGAGTGTACTTAAGTATTTTTTAAACATGATGTTGAGTTGAGAACACAACTTTATTCGATTAATTTTTAAAGTAAAACTACTTTAAACGCTGTAAAGTGCTCTAAACGTCGGCATGATAATAATAATTAATATACGCGATTTGAATCCGTTTAAAATAGTTTTATTTCAATAATTTTTAAAGCCTTTATATCGTAAATGGAAAAAATAGTCTGTTTCACTTTTACTCACAATCAGTAACTATTGAACCACGTAAACCACGAAAACGGTTAGTCCGTTTGAAGTCCAGATTAAGTTAAATATTTTTGTTTATCCCGGAAAAATTAGCTATTACCGAGGCAACAGCAATTGTTTCCCCAAAGCAATAAACGATATCCGAAACAACGATACACGTAACCAATAACAGTAGCTAAAAATCATAACAATGCGACACTTTTTTTCAAACAATAAAGTAATTCCAATAAAACTATTCAAACAGAAAACTTCGAACACGACACGGAAACATATTTTTTAATCCACACGCGACTTCCTTTCGTTTGATATCGTAGTATTTTTTACGCTTCCTTCGATTTCATTAAGATTCTTAAAATATCGGAAATCATTACACGTGTTTCACTTTTTATCCTAAACTTCCGTTTATCGATTTCTCTTTTTCGAATTTCGCTAATGAAATATTTAAGAATCTATCTCTTTAACTTACTTCAAATGAATTTACACACTTCGTTAATTCTGTAACCTGTAACATTCTTCAAGTTAAAATAATTAATTTAATATAATTACGTAAGTGTACGCTTGATCATAAAAAAAAAACTTACTCAATTTCTTAAAATATTTTAAAAAGAAAGCGTTGACGTAAGACGTACAGTAATTTGAAGCAACGGAAATATTAAATAACATCCATCACGTAATTTCACGTCACATATAAATATTTGTGTCACGAGACTCGCCCACGGCATCCTTTACCTAAAAAACTTCGAGAAGTTTCTCTTCACATGAGCTCCTGTGTCCGGTTTACATCCGCCGCTTTTCCTTTAAAGTAAACATCGCATTCAATAACTAAAAATTTCATTTCAAAACGAATATCATCCTTAACACAACGTAATAAGAACGTTAAATGGAAAAATGTTGTGACGCGTCAATGTGTACCATATTCTTTGTAATTTATGCGATATTCAACCTTATCTTGATGATGGAAAAGTTGATAATAAATTCGCACGATACAAAGAAACAGCAGCGAGTAGTAAAAATGAAGAAGCACTCGTTTTACAAAGTTAAAACAACGCTCGTGAAAGACCAACTTCAAAGGATTGTATGCACTATGCAGTTGACTTAAGGACTGTTAATGTTAAAAATGTTATTGTTGAAGACCAGAATAAAGTTAGTGGTGAATTAAATGAAGAGGGGGAGGTTACATAAAACAGAAGAGATGCTAAAACCCACCGGCCCTCGAGCGACAGCAGCGAAAGTAGAATGACTAATGTTCACATAAGGTCAACCGATAAAAATGCGAAACGGAAAAGAATGCGATTTTTGAAATCGACTCCTGGGGTGGAAAGTTGATTATGTAATGTAATATTCGATACAATCGATTTAATAATTTAAGTCGTTTTAAAATTTAATAATTTAAGTTTTATAATTAATTCATTGGCAGATGCGAATAATTTAAACTACTATGTTATTCAATTCATATATGATGCGTTGAAAAATATTTAGAAATTTCTAGACGATTCGACTGAATTTTCTGAAAGTTTCAGCCGAATATTTGTTAAAAGATGGTTAATAAATTGGATTATAACAAGTTTAAGACCGATGATAAATTTTGAGTCAATATGAAAGCGGTAACTTTAACTTTTATTGAAATTTCAAAATTAGTCAGAATTTCAAGTAAGAATCATACGACAGGGAGAAAACTACAACATAATTTCGACGCTTCTTATTAGGTAGGTAGTAATGAAATTTAAGAAGAAATAAATATAATGACAGACTCAATACCAAACGAGAAACGATTACGTAAGTAAAACAAAACTTTTACTAAAGGCAAACCGGACGTATGAGTAAAAATAATGTATTGTCGACTTTCACTTCTCCACATCATTGAGAAACAAAGGCCTTAAACTACGAAAATAATAGCACGGAAATTTAAACTGTAATTCTATAGAGATAAGGATGATGTCAATTTAACAAATGATGAAAATTTAGACAGGTTAAATGAAACACGCAGGTTGTTAAACAATGAAGAGGTCAAAGGCCCTTCACGCTGAGCCTAATAAAGATTTTCTTATGGTATGATTATAGAGAAATTTTATAACTATATAAGATGGTAAAGAAAAAGATAATACTATAAAGAGTTTTCACGCATTAAAAGATTAAGGATTCTTAACCAGTAGCTCCTGTAAAGGTGCAATGATCTTGTTTTAGTTCTAGCTTTATGTTCGTTTTGTCTAAACGCATCCAAGACGATATTTATCATAACGTTTTAAATAAAGTTCATAGAGACTTTTCAATTTAATTTGTACATGTTGTTCTCACGATATACTACTTAAATGTAGACAAACTTAGTTGGTTGGATAACCTCCAACAGAATTCGAAATTCATACACTCAAAATTATATACCTACTTTTATTAGACAAACTTTATGGCCTATGCCAATATTTAAGTAGTCAGCTGTGACCATAGTCTATAATCATATTATATTATTCACAATTTAAGCTCAGCTGAATTAGATTCAGTGTTAAATTAAATTAATAAATAATAAAAGTGAGTTAAACAAATTAAATGGGAATTAGTCAAATATTATATTATCACTACTGTCTAAACTGTTACTGATGAAATTCTTACTCCATGTAGAGTAATTTCAGATACAGCTTACTATGAAAAAGTGTAAAGGACAGGATATGTAAAGGTTTTGTCATAATCAAATCAAAGTAACTCGTTTTAAGCAGATTGTACAGGAAGAAAAATTGTGTTAGATCCCTTGCTTACCATCAGTATAAGTCTATGAAAAGAAGGCTCGCTTAAAATTACGTACAGATTACATAAGCAGCTGTAACATCTAACATGTAAATCGTACTATCAAATGTATCTCGCAAATTATCCGCAACGAATTTTCACCTTATTGTTGGCCCAGACGTGGGAACAGCCCGTGACGGGCCTCGAAAACAATGGCAAAGTTCACTCGTACATAACAAGAAAAGTCTATAAAACAGAGCAAGTTCCTTTACAATAAAGTATACGTAATATTCGAATCAGTGCAAACAGTGGTGCCTGTGAAGCAACAAAAAACAGATGATCCATTTTCGGCAAATTTTGTGACCACTTAAAAATGTGTGGTAAATTTTCAGCGAAATTTGCAATTTTGATCATTTTGCTGGTCACGGTAGAGATTATACCGATACAGCTGCAGGAAGGTGAAGAGTTGAAGGAGAATAACGTGGAAGGATCGCAGTTGAACCAGTGTTTAAGTGTTTCAGGACGTTCGGAAGTCGGTGTGTGCTTTGGGAAGGAACTGTTGAATAAATTAAACGATTACGATGAAACCGAGGCTTTTAGTTTGGCAACCGGCGTATCTTTTGTTAGAGATGAGAAAACCCCTAGGAATTTCGGCAGCTTTCTTGACAAAGATCCTATGGATTTCCGGTATGACAAATTGATATCATAATCATGCAAAGTGGGATATTTTCTCTGTGATCTTTTTTTGGACATTTACCTATTTTCGGAGTTTACCTCCTTTAATAATTATTACATGCATTTTGTATTTATAATTTAATTTATCAATTTTTATTGCCTTACAAAAATAGCAATTTTTCCATGATGTTCCGTAATTTAAGACGTTTTCCTTTTCAGTTCTATAATGGAAGACGCCAGCAACCTTATATCAAAACGCTCCCTACATTGGGATCTAGGAACATTTTATCCTGGCCTTGTTATGAGAATAGGTCCTACTCTAGCTAATGGAGTGCTGGAATTTGTTATTGACCCTAGAATAAAGGATAGAACATACAACCAACAAGGAGAAGTGACTACTGGTAAGCAAAATAGTCTCAGATCATTTATTCTCATTCATTACATTTCAAATTTTCTTTTAGCTACCATACTTATAGAACAAAATATTCTAACATTACAAAATGTATTGCCAACGCCATCTACCAGCTTACTGTAGAACTTTTACATCAATGTTATAGTCAAGGCCATCACAACATTGAACTTGACATTGTATGCCATCTGTTGACAAACCGTGAAACCATCAAGTTGGACACCTCTCTTAAGTTGATGAAAACATTGAAAACTTAAATAAAAAATATTTCCTATTGTTTCAGGTCGATTATTAGCTAGAAACTTATTGGTACCATTTTTATTGGGTCTCAAATTTCATATAACTACTCTCTTGCCTTTATTGCTTGGTCTTTTGTTATTGGCAAGTAAAAAAGCGTTCCTCTTAGCAAAGGTAGCTCTGTTAGCTGTTACATTATTTAGTGGTGGATCAGCTTGGGGTGGTGGACAGGACTATTTTGGTAGTTTTGGAAGTCCTAGTCTTTCTTCATATTCTTCTCATGAACACCTTGGACACTATCAAGGACATCACAGCCCTGGAGGTAAATATTAAGAATAACATAAACATTTCATGATTAATTATTATATTTTTAAAAACAAATAAATTTTATCAATTAAATTTTCTAATATAAAATGTGCGGGCTTAAGTACATCTTTTTTACCATATGCTTAAGTACTCTAGTGCCTACACTCTACCAAAGACTTAAAAATTTGGATTTTCTTAATTTCCAATCACAGGACCCCTAACATCGTGCAGATGTACGATAACTAAGCCATCTTTTAATTTTGGAAAGCCTTGAGATAATTTCCTTAATAACATTTAATCAATTGTAAGTATCCATCAAAACAACTGAACTTGTAATTACTGCCAAATGCATAAAAAGAATCCGAAAACGAAACGAAATCCGAAATCAAAAGCTTTGCTAAAATCTATTAATTAAAACAATATTTATTTATATTATGAATTAGATTAAAGACACTCTTTCAGGTTACTACCGCGACAACAGACATCTTCACCATGGGGAATACTTTTATAAAGAAAAACCAGCAGAACAGTCCACAGCCTCTCCGATTACACCGGACGAACTAAGGGATAGATTGGAAAGATTATTCGTCACAAAGAAAGAAATAAATGACCAACGAGAAGACGTAAAAATAAGAAATGCAAGGAATTTCGCTTGGACACCAATAATTTAGTGTAACATAAACTCATACTGATATAATCTGTAAAATTCTAAGATAAATTGTCAATAATTGGTGTTTATTAAATTTTCTAGTCAATAAGTCAAAATATAACTATTTATGTAATACGATGTACCTATTTTGTTACTTTGTAAAAGTACATCGCACTTAATTGTTTTATTCCATAATACTTATCGCTATTTTAAAGATATATATGTGATATTTTTATTTTAATATTACTTTTCTGCTTGTTTTTATTTAACAATATACCTCTTTTGGTTGTAAAATAATTTGGAAATATCACCCATCCGCCTTGGTTCTGCGAAATTAAAACATAATCTCTGTATTAAAAACATTCATAACGATTCAGTTTCGTATTTATATCATCAACAGTGTCTCGTCTAAATAAATTGTTTTCTTTATTATCAATAGTATTTTTTATTTTACTCTTTCCACCTCCATAAAAGAGGATTTCGTTCTTAATCTTTGTTGACTCGCGTCTTCAACATTTTTTAAATATTTTCCTTCTTTATGTGAAAAAATGTCTAAATTGTTCATTTGATATCATTTAAGCAAACAAAATTGTGAATTTTTAGTTTTGAATTCATTGGTTTCTCTTTTTAATAAAAATATTTATTAGAGATCAGCATTATAATAATATCATCTAATAATATTCCTCCTGTACACATCAATAGCACTACACGTGCAAACCGAGCCAACAGTATTGTCTATCCGATTTTACGCTCTGAATAACTTGAAACTACTATTAATTCACTACTTACTCGGTCACTAGTAGGATGTGTTTCCTATGGAAAGAAGAATGAGATTCTTTACTATGTTTATAAGAATTTAACAATTAAGAATTAAAGAAATGTTTTGAATTGGTTAACTAGATAATTTAACAACCTGTCGCCTGTCGTCAAATTAATAAACCAGTTTCCTGAAACTAAATTGATTTACCAATTTGTTAGCTTGGTTAACCAATTTGTAGTAACCAAAAAATTAGAAAATTATTTTAATTTTTTAACTATGTAGATCTTGAAAAGTGAAATATGTAGTCATATTTGATCATTAAATTAGATATCAAGAAAAAACAATAATACAAATATTCTTAAGAAAAAAAAAGTTCGTGTCTGCAACTAAATCATCATGCTGCAACTAATTAATCGTTACTTTTTTTACCTTTATTAGTCCTAATCCTAATTATAATTATGAATTATTTTAATTAACTGCCAAAATATGTACCATCTTCGTCTTGAAAAAGACGACTAAATATGTAGATGGTACCATATTGAGTTTCTCTGAATCGTATAACCAGTTAGTCATATGATTAATTTAATAATAATCTTGAACATTTAATCTATTCACACTGAGCATGAAAAGCGATTGCTATCTGCCCATATCAACTCTCTAGATGGTCTGGTGGTACCATAAATGCACTTTATTTACTCAAACCATATTATCAACCTTAACAATGATATTTAAAATCCAAATAAGGACTTTGGCGTGAAAAACTCGTACGATGGTCTATCATCATTGTTGACATTTTTCAGAAGGGAGAGGAAATAGTTCCTAATTTTAATTAGTTGTGCAATTATGTTTGAATTGATACTTTATTCTTTAATTTTATAGTTTAAACCCATTAAAACCCATTAAAATCAATACATTACATAATTCTATTGCATAATTTCAGATGCGCACTATTCAATCAGACGGTCAACGACAGCGATCACCAAATCCACATCATCTAACATCAACCAAACGTTCAGATAACCACAATTCTTGCTCATCCCAACCAATAGCACATTTCCATTATCTCAGTCATTTATAAAGACCCACCACTTCTCGACTTTCATTATTTTTTTATCACTAACAATGTTATCGTCGCGTGCTAAGTCTACATGCACGTCTGCGTGTTGGTTCTAAGCTTTCACGATATTTCTTATAGACGAGAATTGGGCTATGTAACTGGACTGATCTGCTCTAATAGACTGTTTATGAATGTTATTATATTTCTTTCATGCGTAGATGTTTAATTAAGTGCGTATTAATGATGATGGGTAATTGTGAGTATAACCTCGTTTTTAAGGATGTTAGTGGTCAGCACTGAAAAGTATTTGCTATGAAGTATTCTCAATAATGTATCATTAGGTTAGGTCAGGAGCTATTAGGTCAGGTCTATGCAATTATAAGAAAATATTTTTAGTACCTATGTGGTGCAATTTATTGTCTTCTCATTATTTATACACTTGTCTTCTCAGAGCTAGATGTGATACCATTTAAAAATGTAATACAAATAGTTTACAAAAAAAATATAAATTGACGAGTAACTTAAAAAAATCCGACTTCAAAAGTTTACTTAAAACAAAATCGTGGTGGAGTTCCTTTGATTGCCGTTCCGTTCCATCATCAGATCGACTTCGAATCTTCATTAATTTGTAGTGCTTTAAACTAGTTAATAAAAAACGCACTAGTCGCCCATACGATTTTTAAACAATTTCTTAATCTTTCCAAAAAAAAAAACAGAATTTTCAGAATAGACAAAAATGGTAAGTAAGGTGAAAATTTAATTTATGTACTAAATTAAGAATACATTATACACTAATAATGTTATTTCTTACACTTTACAATGCAAATAAAATTAAAGTGTAAACTTACATGGCAATATTACTAAAACTAACAATATTAAAACCTTATCATTATACATTAAAGCGAAACATAGACTGTATTATAAGTTTGTAGTGAGTTTCAAAGTACCAACTT
>DVXP01003449.1:0-11303 GCA_018235645.1 Junonia grisea
CTGCGGATTGGTGGATATACATGTGTCAGAATTTCTTCCGGCACATGCAGGTTTTCTCACGATGTTTTCTTTCACCGTGGAGCTCGAGATGAATTTAAATACAAATTTAGAACCTGAAAATTCAGCGGTGCTAGCCAGGGTTTGAACCCGTGACCTGTGGTTGAGATCCACCTGTTCGCACCACTAGGCCATCTCGGCTCTCCGTAATTTCGATTGCTTAAAATTATTTTAAGAATACTATTTTATGACAAAATATTTATGGATTGCGTTTAAACAGCCTATCTTGTCAACGATTTTTTTTACGTCAAAAACGTGGTCATGGTAGTATTCTTTAAGGTCCAATCTATTTTATATAAAAATTCAGTAATACTAGTCCGGCAACTTCCAATAACATATTTCTAATCACATCACTACGACTCACAGTAAAATAAAAAATAAAGTAACAGCCTGTACATATCCCACTGCTGGGCATAGGCTTCTTCTCCTATTAATTAGAAGATTATGGAGCTTAACGACGACTCACATACATAAATAAAAATATTTAACATATTTTGTTAAAATACTATCTTCTAACTATTAACTATTTTACATATAACTTAAAACTGTAAGTAATAACTAAAAAGTAAAAAAGTAACATGACCGAAAAACCCCCACCAGGCGTTTATTTTTTTAGGTGCATTATATTTAATTATGGGACATCTTTTTCTTCAAGTTTTATTAATAAAAATGTTGTTCTTATCTAAAGTATGGGAATTTTAGCCGACAGAGAACGATCGAAGGCAAAAAGTTTCCTGTATTCAGAACATTTCCGATTAAGCTCAAAGTTTTCACGTCAACGTTTTGGATACTTTTATTCTATTATTCATATTTATATACATACATACTACATACACACTAACAAAGTAGATTAATAAATATGAAATTGTTTATTAAAATAATTTTATTTCCGAATTAATAACTCCTCCAATTTAGGGAGATATTCCATAAAATTATGCTTTAAAAGTATCTACATAATGCCAAATTGACGTTTATAAAATAAAGTCGTGAAAAATACCCGTATTTTCATTTATTTTCACAATAATTTTAAACTTAACGCTTACATGAGGAATTACAAATCAAATATACATGATAAATCAATTGTACTGATTTCGTAATTTAACGTAATATTTTCTAGAGAATCGTATCTGCCAATACACTCCAAAACATCGTCAGGGGACGAAAACATTTTACATGGATGACATAAAAAATATCTTTTAATATAGGAAATGTACTATTTTGTACAGTATCTTTTTTATTCATTAGGGATATTTATTTATCTATCTATTTGGTACTAGAACTCTACGGAATAGGGTAGTTTATTATTTACGAATGACTTTGTTGCCTTAGGGTTAGAATTTTGTAATATGAATTCTTATTTCCTTAGGGAGTTGGTTTACTTTCTGATATAAAAAGTATTTTTATATAACATGATAATAATCGATAAATAAGAGGGCGTGTCAGATGATCGTCATGATCATGTGATCATAACTGGCCATGGACATTGGGATGCGTAGGAGCCATAAAATCGTTGTCAGCTAAAATTTCAGAAGAAAGTTAGGGACAGATTTAGGCTTTTATTTCTCACTGAACGAACCGCAGTTATACAGGCCATTTTACTCCAATTTTCTGTGAACCTGTGGTTTTGCACCACCACTGCCAACCACCCCAATTACAGGCTATGATCAGAAAATAGCTTTACTATAGCAACGAAAAGTGCTGATTATATAGATAACTACTTGGTACTAATATGTGCCTGATGAAGCCATCTCTTGTGTAAGCTAAAATGGACTACGGCAAGACTAACAATAACTAGAATGTCTTTTCCTAGTTATAGAATTTCCAAAATGAGAATGAATCCAACGAGACCTTGGCCCTTGTTCTCTATGTCAAATCAAGACGTATTTCTATGTTGAAACACGTTATTGTCTTAAAACCGTATTCTCTATGACATTGTGTAATTGTAAATGTCACGTTACGTGGCGCGTTTCATGCTGTCAAATAAGTAATTAAGAAATTAATAAAAATAACCCTGTACCCTTTTTTGAAAGATTGTCAATAGAAACGGATCGTACTATCTCCAAAAAGACAAGAATTTCATTATTTATGCTACGTTTTCAAGACTTACAAAATACCGTTTTAAGAAGACGTAACGTGCCATCGTAATATTGTTTGACAAGCACGATATGACGTCATCCGTTTTGGGCACGTTACGTATCGTGACATAGGGAATACGGGCCCTAACCCAAAACTAACCACACATAGATATAATTTATATCGTTTTCATTTCATATCATGTCGTTTCCATTCTAGAAAAAGACATTCAAGGAAAAGACATACTAGCTATTGTTAGTAGTTACCTAATTATAATTAGATGTACCCCACAGCACAAACACATTATACAGATGTATTTGAAAATCATAGACAAAATGATCTTTTTTACAGTCGGGTCATATCTTCATCATCAAGTCTAGTACCCTAACTTGCAACAACTTCACAACATGAATCTTATGAAATCTTTAAGTTGTACTACTAGGAGACTACTGAACGTCGAGAGCAGGAATGCCATGTTTTGGGAATGGGAAATTGGGATGCAGAATAAGAGTCGGTCATCTAAGAGTATTATGGTCAGAGTTTCGTATGATTTCGGCTGAATGAAAAAAACACCTTTCATGCCTTTAACTTTTTGGAAGAAACCTTAAGTGATTCAATATTAGTAATCGATAAAAAGAAGAAAATTTATAGTTAAATTTAACAGACGAGTCACAGTAAGCATTAAAGAAAAGATGTGAGGTAGACAGTAAGAGATATCAATTGTATAGTTCTGCATTGATTTTTTATTGCATTTAATGTAATAGATTATGATCATTCAATAAAATCGGGACGAAATTAACAGGTCGTCGGGACGCAGGACAATATAACAAACATCGGGACTGTCCCACTGAATCAGCATTGGTGGCAACTCTGGTCGAGGGCTCCAAAGTTCGGAAGTGGGGAAGTTTTTAAAGGCAACGAGGCGGCAAGCGAAATTCATGTGAAGTCACTGCTCGCTATAGTAAACATGTTTTGCTTGTGTCGACTACAATAAGCTTAAACTACAACTACATATGATTATTCCTTTTACAATATTCTCGAAAATTTATCAGAGATATTTTAAATTTCTTGTAAAATTGCGTAGATGGTATTATATTTTGAAAGTTTTTCGCAGTTCACATTTTCAAGAAATTGATTTATGTAGACAAGATGCAGTAAGTTTCGGTAACGCAATTTTAAAGCACAAGTTAATTGAACATCGAGGAAAAATTATAAACAGTAATTGTATTTTCAGTTTTTTTAAGAAATTTATTACTTAGAATCATTAACTTGGTTGTCAAGGTAAAGGTGAGTTTGTGTGTTTGCTACCCTTTTACTTACTACTTAAAGAAACGCATAAGTTTAATCTGTTTTGTGATTAGGTTACTCAAAACAATAACTATAAAAACAATCTCCAGACGAGCAGAAAAACCATAAATATTAACGCAATCGCAAGCAAAAGCCAGTTCCAAATAAATACCAACTATACACAAATTCTCTCAAGCCCCAAGCCACTGGAGTCAAACTGGCTCAGGATGCACAGAGGCGGTTCCAGGAACATTAATCACGCGAGACAAAGGCTTGATGCTATATTGTTATCTTGGTACATCCCTCCACTCTTGGGATGACGAAAAATCTATTACGAAAAGTATTAGGTGAAACAGTTCAGCTGAACGTCTTGATGATTTTCAATTGGATTAAAGACAGGTCGAAGTTTTCAAAATTATGTTTTTAAATTAAGACGTAACTACCTAATATAAAATATTTACATTTTATTTCAAATTATAATGTAATTAATGTCATATGTATAACCACTAGTTATTCATAATAAAACCTAACTACAGATAAACATAATAACAAAAAAAATCAATAATCAATACAAAACACTAAAAAAATTCAATAATTACAAAAACAGACGTTACAACATTAAAATTCCCATTATAACACTATTAACCCTAAAAGCAGCCACCATTTACCAAAAAATACATCACTACAAGAGTATTGTTTTTATAAATGGCCGCCCACTAATGTCGCGGGTAACGACCGGGCGTGCTGACTTGTTTAACTGGAATGAGGTGTTAACCGGCCCGGGGCGGTTAGCGCCGGATAAAACCGGATAAAACCAGACCGGTATAAACTACCCGGCCTTAACGACCCGTCTAACCTGACCCGTTGCTGATGTTTTAATGCAACGGTCGTCTAATTTATGAACAAGGTCATCCGTTATAGTGTTGTAACTTGGTAATGGTTGTTTCTTTAAAGATGATGTCTTCTTTTAAGTGTAATGCAATGATGTAAGCTAAAAGTAGGTATATATTTGATACTATTTATTTGTCTATCCTTTTAATATTTTTTTTTCAATTAATATTTTGTCTATTTGGATATCAATTTTTAAAAGAAATCCCAAGATATAATTTTGTTCAAGAATTTTTTAAGTGCAATGTCACTAAAACTAACTTTAAGGAACTGTGATACTCAGGCCTGAACCAGTTAGAAAAATTAGTATGGAGATTCTGGCCTGTATTCATTTTGCAAAAAAGTAGTACACTGGAACAGACACAATTTTCCAAGCAAATTCAATACACCATAAGACAAAAGAATCCAAAAACCATAAACAAAAATACGTAATATTCCTCTGCAAGAGAAAACCTTTAAAATAAAAAGCCATCACACCAACCCACGTTGCTTAATCCCGAAGAAAACTAAATTATCTATAGTTGAAAAATGACAATACTATCGATGGGACTTGGGCAACCGCCGGCTCCGCACGTCAATAATTGATAATGGATGACGTTAGCTGTGATTGATTGGACCCCGGCCCGCCTGCTCGCCCATTGAATTATAAAAGTAAGATTTTTTTGTATAAAATCTTTATATTAGGTGCTGTAAGAAGTAAGGTGGAGGAAGGATCCTAAGTTATTTTCACTGGGTTAAAGTTGAGACTGAATTTGGTGCTGTAAAAGTCAGAAAATTACGAAATGGACCAAATGATCTAAAATGAAACAGACTTAGGGTCTTGATTAAGATTTTCAGCTTAAAATCTTGCGGTGGATAATTTAGGGTATAACACAATATTTTCCGTCCAAAAATCATAACTCTCCTTCACAGAAAAGAACATCTCAACTCTATTATACCCAAGACGTTACATCCCCAAACCATAGAGATACTTCGCATGCTGAAACGAACACTGACGAGCAAAAATTTCGTTACTTTATGTCACAGGAAGCTCGATAATAATGACAGGGGTGTTCAGTTACGCGTTGCAAAACAAAAACTACCTACATTATTTACGCGAGATAACAAGGCTTCTGTTTGCACAGTGCTTCGGTAAACTTGCATCAGAATAACCCTTGAATTATATTGTAATAACAAGTCCAGGTGACATGGATTGAACTAGTCGTGAAAATTTGGACCGATTCCACTTCTTCAAAGAACTGTGATAAAGGAATCCTGTGAGAAAAGCAGTATAGCTATGTCCTATAGCATCATGACATGTGATCCTTGGACAAGGAATGTGACAAATTAAACTCAATTTTTACACAAGTTAAAGTCCTAGAGTCTTACTAAACTAGGTGCACAAAAATTAGAATTATTAAAAGTAAAACAACGTTAGACTAACTACGTAATTATACAAAGTAAGATCCATCAAATTCGTAAAATTGTGACGTATATAATTCAATTAAATTAGTTTGTATTGATTAGCTCAATAATCACTGCAATCATCTACTCCATGATACGGCCATATAAATGTTCGTCGTTCAGGTTAATTGGTAATTCGTGAGCTTGAGCATCATGATTTTTATGTAACAAATAGAAAATTCTCTGACGAAAGGAAACAGATATCAATATAAAATACATACATTTCAATTGAAATGTTCACTTACATATAAAAACAATAAAACTGTCACCCACAACATTTTACGATTCGTCAAGATTTTCTGCTAGGTCATAAAATACTACTGTATAGTTTTTATTGGTACCCAAAGTGGCATAACCATCGACAAGCCAAGTAAAGTACATAGAT
Source organism: Junonia grisea (assembly GCA_018235645.1). NCBI lineage: Eukaryota > Metazoa > Arthropoda > Insecta > Lepidoptera > Nymphalidae > Junonia > Junonia grisea. Next base: position 6,134 of record DVXP01003449.1, read on the forward strand.
TTGATACCAATTAATCCTTAATTAAAGCGAAATATTTGTTCTAATTTATAACAAGTTAAAATTAGGCCAGTAAAAAAAGCAGTATTTCAATTTGAAATTCAACCAGACTTTTGTTACAATAAAACCAAGTTTAAAACAAAGATACATAGAAATTATTTCTAAAACAAGTAACCAAAAGAAAGTATCCAGGAATTAGAACGACAAAACCAGTCACTTTTGGATTATTACGGTTATTAAAAAGTACCATTCCCATTTCATGACAGATCTTCAGAATTAGGTCTTAACAATTTTACTAAATATTATAATGATCAAATTAAGTATTATGACACGAAAATTTTGAACGTAAAATATAATTCAAACGACCAGACAGCTGCAAGGGATACGTAATCTTTTCTTTATTTCATTAAATCTATTGTCCCGGGACTAATCAATCATCCGAGTGGTCCCTTTAACGTGTCCCGCCGGGAAATAAAACTTCACCTACATTTCCACGTTAATTATTCCTGGAGCGAGGCTTGCAACTTTCTATTCAGGGATAATTTTATAGTGTCTGCCTTAAGCCCACTTGTGTGACAGTGAGATTAAATATGACCAAAGTGATAAGTAGGTATGTAATTTAAATAAAATATGGAAAATATTTTCGCAACTCCGTTGGACATTTTAGGAGCGAACAGGGTAGGTCGAATTTTTGAAGTTGTGGTGTTGTCGTCACATCCCAAATTGTTTTAATATTTTTATTGTACAAATATTGGTCTTTAAGTCGTTCTTTGTCAATAAATGTTCCTAACTGGGTCCTTATGGGTCTCCCAACTATGTCTCAGAGACCACCAAAAACAATAATTACTGGCCGTTATAACCTGAAAGTGATCGTCAGTAAGAACATTATTTTAGTCCAAATAATTACTGGCTTAGCCCCAGAGTGAGAAAGGTTGGATTAATATAATTAACTGGCTTTACATAATTTAAAAAGGAAATTTAAAAAGCAGATCATCTATTAGTTAATAAACAACACCAACGAGGAAATACAAACAGGAATATGATATATTGATAATGGGTTCAGTACATGAAGCGTGAACTTCTCAAACTTTATAACAATGCGTGTCAGAACTTTGAAAAACTGTGGATAGTATTACTGGTAATGGTGTAATTAATATTGTGCAGGATTTAATAGGAAGCATGTTGGGGCTTGATAGACCAGGGGCTAATTGATGAAAACTCTTGTTATCACATATTACGTTTTAACGATAAATTTCTGTCAATTTTTCATTACGTCTACATACACGTAGCTGTCAAAATGTTGTAGAATAGTGATAATTTAGCACAATTACAACTATATTCATGAAAAAATAATACATTTTAATACTTCAATTCAATTTTATTAATGTGAGGTTGTGCCGCATTAACACCGATTATATCGACGGTTGAAAGGCTATTTGGTCTAAGCGCCATTTTTTTACACATATTTTTATACACATTTGGAATCAGCAAATTGTTCTCTATCCAAATATATATATAAATATATATGTCAAAAAATGGCGCTTAGACCAAATAGCCTTTCAACCGTCGATATCACTCCTGTCACACAGGATGAAGAAGACATGAAAGAGATAGTAAAGACGTTATTATTCTCAAATATATCGACAAAATAAGGCAGGCAACTAAGCACAGCGGAGACGATAAAAATGACATGTATTGTGTCATGTGCAATCATTATTTCAATTTGAATAAAAAGTATTTAAATTAAATTAATTTGATATAAAAATCATTGGCTTCATAGATAGATAATTTTCAAGAGGACAATATTCCGCCTAAAAAATCTGAATCGCAATTTAAAGAAAAATACCGCTAGCATAGCGACCTACGCAGATACGATATTTGGAGAAATTATCATGAATTTTACTTTTACATATAATAAATATTATTATTTATGGAATAGTGTATAAAGAAACATTTTGCAAATGAGGATTATTCTCCTTCCTAGCTTTTTCCCGGACTTAACCAGGGTCTGCTTTATTCTAGCCTACTGATTTTTATGCAGAGCGATTGCCATCTGACCTCCGCAACCCAGAGGGCAAGCCAGTAACCCAAATGAGGATCATTATGATCGAAAAAGAGAACAGGAAATGAATGAACGAATGACCGTATGCATGAAATTTCAAATAATAAAAAAATATATAGGATATTAAATTTTTTCAATTTCAAGTTTCAAAATTCAAGTAGCGGTTTCATAAGGCTAACACATCACATATGTTCATTTATCAATAGTGGACTATATAAATTTTATTTATTATTGCTGCACATCAGTGGCATAGAACCTGTTACGTATGACCGCTGAATATATCATACACTACTTATATAAATTATATACTAAACTCACCCCTCTATATTTATTCGTCTTCTTTTCTTTTTACTCGTATGTATCTTCTTACATAGTATACGCCGCACCGCTTATTTTACTAATATTAATAGTCCGCTCCGCATTGTATGTCTTAAAATTTATTATATTTAATTTTTAGTACCAATAGACGTACATATAGTTTTAAATATCTGAGATGTATTGTGTAACGTGCCAGTATTCTTGTCATCAAGAAATTACAACCTCCTTAAATATTAAACGACATAAAAATATGTTTTTACATTTTAAGAATACTTAGATATTTAAAAGCCATTGCTCTCGCGTCTCATAGTTATACTTAATACTCGTAAGTGTTGTCTTGTTGTCTCATACTTCACCGAAATCAACTAAAAAATAACCTCCCTCTATTTCATACCAAAGCGATCAAGCGATCTTGTTGTCATTTCTAATAGAATCTACTCTATGTCCGTTTGTGTATGCGTAAGCATTAGAAAACGTACACATGCGTTTCGTGAACACACAAAGAATCAATCTATCAACGTCCGAAGGCTTTTGCGCCGTCTTGATTTACAGCCAGTGCCTGGTTTACGAAAACAAAAAAAAAATGACTCACCGGCTTTCCTCTCGCCTAAGCTAGACTCCATTTGACAGCTGCATTATTGAAAATAAATCCTGGAACAAATGACAACGATTAATGATGTATTCCGTTATTATATACTATTGTTATTACATATAAAGATTATATTTCTACTAAGAATACAACAGTATGGTAACTTAATATTTCTCGCTTTTACATTATTGACAAAGAAATTTTAATAAAAAAAACTTACAGGAAAAATTTAATAGCAACCCTATTGGAACATGATATCTTGAATATATTTTTTTGTAAGATACAGTTTATTTGAACATCAAATGGGCACAAAAACTTGCAATGTGATCTGGGCCTAATAGGTTATGTTCCGAAATGAAATCCTGCATGCTAAAAAATATAGTCTTATTTTTTATCTTTTAACGATATCAATAAACAATGATCCATAATTTCAAGTTCTTAACGTCTTTTGTTTTATTAATCGACTCCTAGGATTGCAGTCAAAAACCTGTTTGAGTTCAGGGTGTCAAAAAACATTCTATAAGAAACCGAGCTATATTTTTTACATAGAAAAGGGTTGTTAATATATAGAAAAACAATCATCTTTGTATTGTATTTTCAAATACCTCCGACGACCTCCATGGCGCAGCAGTCAACACTCCTGCCTGCGACGTGGAGGCCCCGGGTTCGATCCCCGGCCAGGTCATGATGGAAAACGATCTTTTCCTGATTGGTCTGAATCTTGGATGTGTATCTACATATGTATCTATTATAAATCTAGTATCGTTGAATTAGTATCCCATAACACAAATCTCGAACTTACTTTGGGGCTAGCTCAATCTGTGTGATTTGTCGGTAAAGAAAAAATCCTTATCGAAATATATTTAACACGAGAACCTTACAATTTGTTCCAACCCGACATCTCCGATAGCCCTGCTTGTAACCAGACAAAAGATACGATACATTTACGAGGTGCTTAACAAAACTAGCATCTAACGTCCATAAAAATTTGTTTCATTGCTATTTTAGTGAACGTAAAAATTTAGTTTTACGACTTGTTCGCTTCGTGCCTTTCCTATTCGAGAACTCTTCGTAAACTCGAAATTAATCCCTGTTGACAATGTTGCTGATGAGTACTTTAAATTTATAGTACCTAATAATAGTTTCAATTATTGGAATTTTAGGACTGAAAGCGTGTGCTGAAGCGAGAGTTACACTTGTTTAACTAACGTGTTGTATTTTTTTTTAATAATATTATTGTTTTTTTTCTTTTAACAAATGACAAAGTCTCCATGGTAACGTCATCAGTTTTGGTACGTTACATGTTGGGTTATAGAGAATGATATGATATAGAGGAGGGCACAAAAATTTGCAATGAGATCTCAAACTAACATGGTATGTTCTAAAATGAAATTCTTATAATTTCTCAAACACTACAGCGGATTAATTATATACAAAGCACACGATTTACATGACTGTTACAGAATAATCAAATTACAGGGTAATTGTTTTTAAGTTAAAGTGCATTTAGACTAAATGAACACCAAGCGAATGAGCATTTTAAGAACATTCTAAGAATCAGACAGAACAACGCCTATTCGATTAAATTATTTTAGTCTAAACAGGCATAGAGCATTCTTTCGTTTTTTTATGGGATGGGGTGGCAAACGAGCTGACAGATCACCTGATGGTAAGTGAATGCTGTCATTGCCCATGGACATTTGCAGCACCAAAGGAGCTACAAAATGCGTTACCGGCCTTTTAGGGGGTATGGAGGGGGAATGGATGGGGAATTAGAAAGAAAGAAAGAATTTTTTTATTTGTAAGCATCGTTTTGAGACAGCAGTGACATAAACAAAAAAAACTTTAACATAAAATAACAATACAATTAAATAATATCTAAGAAATATTATAAAAAAGAGGCATGAATAAATAAAAACAAAATACCGCATACACAGCAGTACGATGCCACAAAAAGGAGAATCACTCAGCATTAGATAGTCTTCCTCAATATCGACAATATTGGCAACAGGCGCGGTCCTAGGGGGGGGGGGGGTCCCAGGGGACCATCCATGTCGTATACAAAATCTTTGGTGACAAAGTAAATATTCGGATAGAACATGTCAAAATGTCAATTTTTTAAAATTCACGGAAACATTCTAAGTGATTTATATAAAATAGTACTAAATAACTGTACTATAAAGTCTAGTATTTTATTTGTGACC
>DVXP01003450.1:0-11303 GCA_018235645.1 Junonia grisea
TCCATACCTTCTCCCTAATAGGAGAAGAGGCCTATGCCCAGCAGTGGGATATGTACAGGCTGTGTTATGTTTTTTTATCCTATCGTCATATGCAATTTAATATAATGTCACATAGTCTATAACCAGCGGAGGATTAAGAGGTCTCAAACAACTTAAACAAACTAAGTAGCTTAGAAGTAATGAGGGAATACATGAACATCCATATCATCATCCATATCCAGGTCAAAATCATATCCCTCCTTTTTGCTTCGTCGTAGTCGGGTAAAAATCTAAAATGAGTAAAGCATAGGCCTGTGTACATACGTAAACATACTAAATACATAGTTTATTATAAAAATATCGTCACGTTCTTTATTGCAGAGATAACAATAGATAAATAAACCAACTTTGTAGTGCAGTGAAGGTCAGTAAGCAATCCCTTCCGAGTGCCTTATCAGAGTTATAGCTACGCTGTTTACTCCCTAGAGAGAAGTCTGTACAATGGAATTTTGTTTAATTAGAAATCTACCGTTAAAACGACTTTTAAATACAAAGTAAAACGTGAAACATAATGCTAGCATGATTGTTAGAATTTAATACACGGTGACCTAAAACTAACGGCGTTGCGTGACCTCAACTTCCCGTTTCGGACAGGCATTATCTGATAAGAACACAATACAACACAAAATACCTATAATATAATACAAAAACTATACAGCATAAACTGAAAGGAAACAATTGACCTGAAAAAAATTATGTAGTTTGTTAAATAGCTTTCTAATTAATTTTCTTGCATGCTTATTAAGAATTTAAGCCTACTACATAATTAAATAAACGAAAGAAAAGATGGTTTCATAAGCAGGAGCGAGATCCGTGTCAAGAACAAAAAAGCTCTAAGAATTAAGCCTCTTATCAACTACGAGTAGGCGTAGATTTGGATCATCTACTCGTACTTTGTATCTAATTAATATATTTTTACCTTCTTTACATAATTATTTTTTTTTTATATTTAAAAAGGACCACAAAATATACCAAATAGTTTAAATTAATTAAAGTAAAAATAACTTATAGATGATGATGATGATATCAGTCAAATATTATCAGTTCTCAAGCTGTCTAAAAAGCTTTCATGATCGAAAATCGACCAGATGATGGCCAGTAGAGTAATACATAGATATAGACCATAATATAAGACAACCGCTCTGGTGTAGTGGTGCTGAATGCGCTATACGCCGGCGGTCGCGGGTTCGGTTTGTATTTATATAAACATTCGTTTTTAGGTCTGGTCCTTGTGGGTTTACCTAGAATAAAGCAGACCCTGGCTAAGTCCGGGAAATGTGCTAGGAAGAAGATAGACCATAATATAAAATTTACAGGCACAGCATGCCACGACCGGTAAACTACTGCACTTACATAAAATTGATATAAAGTAGTTACCAAAAGCTACGTTTCGAATCATGAGTATAAAGCCTACACTCTTTGCCTTACTTTCTCTTTCTAAGTCTTACTTACTTAATAAAGTTCTTAATACAGCTTCTAGCGAAAAGTGGCCTTCGACCACGGCTTAGTCAGGTTAAGTAAGTCGGTAAGTTCAGAAGTCGGGTTTTAACTTTTAGTTTTTGATTTATTTTTGTTCTGCAAATGTAAACAAGCATCGATGACATATTAATATCAGGACTGTCTGATATTAAGATATCACCGATGCTTTGTTAACTCTTTGCCTGCTCGTTTGTTAACTATTATCATAAACTAATTGATATTAAAAATTATTTTCACGTGGAACGCTAAATAAAAAATAGTTCTACTTCGTTTTCTTGTTGTTTGTTGTTATTGCATATACCTAATAGGTTTGTATCTATTTTATAAAGGTCAGGTCATAATTTTGTATAAAAGCGATAATGCAATTTATATAACTACATAAACTTTGCTATCTGTTACGATATTGTCGACAAGAGAATAGAGGCGGGTGTAATAGAAAAATAATTGGCCAAGTGCGTGTCGAGCCTTTCGAGAGTTTTTATTATAATATTAAAATAAATTAAAATATAAAATTAACCAATTTATTTACAACTAACATCTTATAAATTTTCAATGAAATTTGGGTGAAATGTTTATTTTTACTTTGATCGACTATTGCATATATATAAAAAAGCCCAGTTAGACGTGGTAATTTTCCTTTTAAGCCGACTATTTGTATTACTGTCATGAACTTTTCCAGCCCCGGACAGACAGACAGACGGACATGGCGAAACTATTAGGGTTCCGTTTTGACTACGAAACCCTAAAAAGGAGTTTCCTCCTGCTCCTCTGACTCCTAACCTCCTCTGTTCGTACATTCGGCTGTCTGTCTGCAGCGGGATATATCTCGTGAACCGTAATAGACACTTGAAACTTTCACTTGGTATGAAAGTATGTATATGTTAGTATTTCTTTAGTCGCTATAGCAACAAATAATAAAAACCGTGCGCTTCTAATATTTTACCAATTATATTATTTATCTAATAACTTTACAAGAGCAATTCTTGTAAGTATAGATACTTATTTATAACAGCGATCACGCAAACGCCTCTAACGAATTCCCTGAAATTTGTTATGTCGGGGTTTTCAAGGACAATAAAGCTATCTAGCTTAGCCATAAGGCTAATGGGTGTTTTTGAATTTTAATAAAAACTAGAGGCCTGTCTGTGGCCGATAGAATCGCCCATAAAACCTTTTAAAATTATAATTATTGATAAATTATAATCGTAAGAAAACTTACAAGTTTAATTCACGTCCTATAAAGTACTGGTATAAGCGGTTATTAAAAACTAGTGTTTTGTACGTGGGTCAGCTTATTTACTTCATTATAATTTTTAAACGTCTCAGGATGAGTGAAATATAGGTAATTGTGTTATTACGTATGGTTTTTTATTAGTTTAGGCCAGACAATTAGTTTTCAAGTATCATATTATAAATTCACGTCACGTTTATAATATTTGACATAATTTTTAACACACTCTAAGTCACGGTACTAACTTTATTTAATAATATAATAATAATAATTTAATTCTTTTATATATGAGAGACATTCTGAGACATGTACATATCTGTCAACCCTCAGTGGACGGATTAAGCTTTTAAGATTAAGAAAGGGGAGGCCTTTACTCAGATCTAACTTAATTTTTTTATTGGTTATTTTTCAAATACATTTATAGCCAAACGCTTTAATCACATTCCATCACACAAACCAGAGCTCCACTTGTTACAAGTTCATACTTGTGTCCATCATTGGACGGAACAAGAAGAAACCAGTTTTCGAAGAACGATGTTTTTATGGGCAGCTACTCGTACAGAACTCTATATTCGCGTGGACAGATACGCATTTGACTTATTTATTATACGCTTTATTTAATTTTATACTTATCTCATATATTTTTGAAGGTTACTTAATTGTTAGGGTTTGAGAGATTATGTACCTATTTACTTATTCATGAAGAAAAATATTGAAATAGGCTCTTTTTAAGCCGACTTTTTTTCTTCTTTTTTGTTATGTGTGGGTAGCAACTCTTCCTAGTTAACTACTCGTGACTCATTAGCGGTTCTTTTCTGATAAGAAAGATGACTCACGTTGTTAAAGGCAAAAAAGTAAACAACAATTTATGTCCTACCATTGGCAGTGCATAAGACTAGCACATTTTACATTGCCAAAGTCAGTTGGCACAGTTACCATATTTAATATTATTAATCTTTCAGATTGTTTTTGCGATACAGTGAGAAGAAACAATTTTAAAAGGATTATGTCGGACGACGACGAAACTTAGCTACATAAAATATTATGAATAACTTTTTGATCATAATCTATTTATACAAAGTCTTCAATGATTAATGGAAGACTTGTATGAAAGGAATAAAAACATTAACTTATACATAAACAACAAATTAAAGTTACAGCTATGTTGGTACTTGGTATATAGGTATCTAGTTAGTTCATGTTTTAAGACTTTTAGAACGCCTTGATGGTATATTTTTTCTAATTACAAATAATCTAAATTAGTTTTTCATTATATTAAAACTAAACGAATCATTAAATCTTTTTCAAAATATTAAGATTTAAAATGCTAGTAAACAAAAACCTAATGTTATTTAAAGTCTCCCTATTTTTATCCTTGCTTCTAGTAAGGTGGAAATGTTCACGATAGTACTTATAGCTAAATAATTTAAAAGGAAAACTATAAAGCTTTAGGCTTTTAAATCTAACGAGTAATAATTGCCAAGTAAAAAGGATAGCGTGCATATTTCATTGAAAAACATTTAGGTAAACTTGTTAGTTGCTAAAAATTAGGTTAATTTTATAAACCCTAAAAGTTCGTATTTCATGATGGATTACGGAAACCTACATAGTGCGTGTCCCGATACGCACTTGGCCGATTTTTTCATATTAATTTATTAGTGATTAATTACGAGTAGGATTAATACGAAAAAATAAATAATAGGGCGACCGCTTTAGTGTAGAGGTGCTGAATGCGCAATTAACATGTCGGCGGTAGCGGGTTCGATTCCGGACCGAATTTTTTTATTTGAACAAACATTTGTTCCTAGGTCTGGTCCATATGGGTGTCCCCACCGTGCCTCCGAGAGCACGTAAAGCCGTTGGTCCCGGTTGTTATCACAATCACCTGATAGCGATGGTTACTATAGTAGGTAAAATATTCTACCTAGTCTAAAACTAGAATATTACTGAGTTGTCCTCTGAGTTGCGGAGGTCAGACGACAATCGTTCTGCATAAAAATCAGTACTCTTTCAATACCCAGACAAGAATAAAGCAGACACTTGTAACACACTTTAGTCTGAGAAAATGCTAGGAAGAAGAAGACGAAAGAATAATAGGAAATAGAAGACTTACATCATTAAAATATGCCTGCTCAAGACGTTGTCTGCTTTTGTTAGCTTTGCTATATTCAGGAAGACTTGATTGCCGTCGCATACGCATTCTTTGCTCTCTTTCCATAGTCATTAAATCTGACTTCTGTGACAGAACTAAATAGTGTAATCGGTGTACGATATCCATTTTTTGAAATTAATATGACATAATTACTCACATCGATATAAAATGTTTAATATAATGTTTCTTTTTTAATTAACGTAATTATTTTCAAGTCAGTTAAAACTTTGAGTAATTGTGGAACTTTAAGTAGTTTTGTTTTTCTTTTCAATGGTTTAAACACTTAATAGTATTAAAGAATATGAAATAACTTTCTTTATCGTCAATTATTCTCAACATCGAACAAATATATTTCGTTTACATCGCCGAATTTAGGAGCACTCTTCACATAAATTGGCTTAGAATGGCACTTGAAAATAAATAATAAAAGTTCCAAACAAAAAGAAGTGTGAAAGTTTGGGGAGGCACTAGGACATGACGTTACACGGAGCCCGCTGCTGAGGGCGGGCGGGAGTCGACTGAGCCGCGGATGTAGTGCGCCTCCGATGTCTCCTAGCAACCGCTTACTAACAAACAGCCACTTTTCAGCCGTGAATACACTCATCCGTACAAATCACTTTTCTATCTAATATCTTATATGGCTGACGGATATTATTTTTCTATCTCATTTGCTGTGTTTCTTCGCAAAGTTACTTTTTGTTTAGTTCTCAATAGACGTTGATGTTCAATGATTGAATTATTTCTTGTTTTCTTTATTTATATAAGCTACGTCATTTGCTGGCACGTAAAAAAATTAGAAATATGTTATTATATCAATCGCCCTGATTCTAAATGTCAAATCAAAAAACTGTACCTACAGTCATTTTTTTCATTTCCACCTAAAATTTAGTGTTCCAATAGACATGTCGTAACTATTAAAATTTTATAAGTATAATATTCGCATTTAGTTTTTAATAGATACCTAATTAGTAATTATTTGCTTCAATTGTGAGTAGAATACCTACTTGCAGAAAATAAGTTAAATCGGTATGTTATTACTTCTATCAATAAGTAAACAGGAAATTAAAGTATACGTATTTATAAGAAAATAAAAATGTATACTTCCTATACATATACATATGTATTTTACAAACGAATAAGCACGTGTACAAACATTGTTAACACAAGTAGTTATGGAAGTAAACAGAACACATCGTATCCACGGCTCGTATTAGTTTTCCATTGTTAGACATCACAGTGATGAGTAAACAAATAACAAGAAAACGAAGCTGTAATTGTATAGAAATCCTGTAATGTACCTACTGTTTTTGCGTGTGAAATGGTAAAACAATGTACTTATTTTTTTTTAAATAAAAAGTAAAAAATTACATTTTTTGCTAACGAGAAACGACGACTTTCTCGGCGTGATTTATATGTATACTCATGCCGATTTCCAGCTTTATAGTACTATGGACCTCGGAGCAAAGCCGCGGACAGACAGACAGACGGACATGGCGAAACTATAAGGGTTCCGTTTAGCCTACGGAACCCTAAAAATGTAGGTATAGGAACAAATAATAATGATAATTCATATTTATTACACACTAATTAACTAAATATACATTCAATAATTACTTTCTTCCACTCGTTGCTTCAACAATATTCTTTTTAAATAATAAAACTGCAACTTTTGAGTAAAACAAGCGCTGAGTTTGCTATTTTTCATTCAAGTCGTAATATGTATGCAGAAGAAAAATGTACAGGAATGGAGATGGAAATTATGTCGGCCTATTTTCTATGATGATGTGAGTGTCCCAAGTGAAAGTATTGTCACGTTTATACAAGGTTAATTGCTCACACTTTTATTTAGCTGTTTTATGTAGAGGTACAATTTTTGCAGAGGTTTCGGTTAAGGTCGCACGTGTTAATTGCACCTTGAATGATACTTTATTACCTACGTGTGGCTAATTTTGAGGATGTAGATAGGTATGTACTTGGAACGTATGTATTATGTAATACGTTAATTTAATGACTGTCGGGTGACGAATACTAAAGTGTAACACTTCTCACAAAAAATGGGTAGGCACAGAAAGAAAATCAAGAAATTAAACTTTGATCCATATTATTATCCGACTACAGCTTAGTAGAAGAAGGATTATGATTTTGATCGCTATTACGTACATATATGTACGATTTTCATTTGTTTCCTCATATATTTTGAACTATGAGGTAGGTACCTACCGTTGGATACTTGCTTAATTGTTCACTTGTTATATGTTCATGTACATTCAAGTTTCGATCTGTTTTTTTGTTATCTATTAATAATAGTAGAAAATGTAATACACTTGACGGTAGTCATGGGTTTTAGGTAAAGAAAATAATTACTTTCCAAACCCGACTTAACTTAATTATGCGTTAATGACCGTCCGCTGTTGGAGTCCATCGTGAAGAAACGAAATAATTGCAATTACTGCTAACACAAAATAATAGATAAACGTGTACCATTGTATCTATATCACGTATAAGTTATATCTACAGATATGACTATCACAAAACCTTTTCGGGGTAATTTTTCCAAAACTACACATATATACTTAGTACTTGACAATAAAAAAAATAAATGGATGAGTATTATGTTTTAAAGGCTATACGATTATAATACGAATTTCTTAACTAAAAATGTTTTCAGGCTACTTAAAATCTTTATTTATTTATAGTCAATCTAATAGACACCTACATCAAGATTAGCTTATAATTTTAGCATTAGCATGGATTAAGAGAAATTTTAATTAAATTAGTCGATTAGTGTACAACAACCTTTATAAATCGTGTAAGTTCTGAGCGTCTACAAAGTTAATGTCAATCGATATGACTATAGTAAAATGTATCAGAAAAATATTAATTATTATCAACTTTTATCAAATAAGATATGAATCAAAGCTAAGCAACATGATCACATGTTAATTATTTTTTTATTATTTTGTAAAAAGTTTGTATAAAAAAAGGAACAATAACTGACTGCGAAAGCATCGTCACGATACATGAATTGGTACGTTTTTGACAATTGTCATAAGTTTTGTTAAAATAGTAATACAAACGGTATTTTAAGGTATTTTATTTGAATTATTTGATACCCGTATTGCTAGAATAAGTTAAAAAAGTCAATACCAAATTTTCGGACGCCATTTTGATAAGTAATATAGCCTACTAATGATGACAGATGTAATTGGTTCGTCAAGTTTTGACGTGGTTTAGACGAAACAGTTAGTTACGTCTCATATGTCAAAATCCGTCTAGCGGTTTGAGGTGTAGGGTGTGCCAAAGAAATAGACATACCTACCTACCTTACATAGTCACGAACCTTTTCACGGTCATACGCTAGAAAAACGTTACCCTCATTCTGATGCAGTTGGGTAAATAGAAGTCCATAAATTAAATATAGGTACAATAGGTATAATTAATTTTGTATATGCGAAGGAAACTTGCGAAATCAATTTTTCCTAAATCAATTTTCTAAATCATTGGGATTTATAGGGCATTTGAAATTTTAGTTAAATATTTATACAAGATAATGTCATATAATTAACGTGAATTCGAACGAAGTCACAAAAGAGCTAGTATTTTTTTAATAAGTAAGTGTACATAAGTATAACATACTAACCTCCACTTTTATCGCAATTATATAGGACTAAGGTATCATTATTTTTTATTTAACAATTTTTGTAGGTACTCAGTTTCACAGACGTAGGTAGTTTTTTTCTATAAAAACGTTTCATACAAAGTTCAAAGTCCTCAATATATCAATAAAAAATACGCAGTCATGGAGAACTTTAACTACAAATCTGTGTTTTTTCATTCACATTTCAGACAGTCATGGTCTTCCATGACTGTCGAGTTTTCCGCACCATAGATGGTTACCTTTTAAAAGAATTTCTCACTTCAATCACTAATATTATTAATAAATAATTATTACTAGTGTAAAAAAAACAGTCAATTTTTAGGGTTCCGTAGTCAAAACGGAACCCTTATAGTTTCGTCATGTCCGTCTATCTATCCGCGGCTTTGCTCCGAGACCCTTAATCCCAGAAAACTGTAATTCGGTATAAGTGTACATATGAATCACGCCGAGAAAGTCGTACAATAAAATCTTATAAATTTTTTTTCATGATGCCTTCCCTATGTGTAAAGAGAGACCAAAAAATTTTTTTCTCATTTATTCCATGTTGTGGGGTATCGTTGGATTGGCCTTAAAAAAAAACATTACAGGTGTGTGAAAACCATTTTTCCCAACGACGAACTGTTTCCGAAACATTACGCTTTGAAGTGTTAATTTTTCTTAGAGTCGTGTCTCCCCTCCCCCTCTCTGCCCACTAAATTACTGCTTTTAAAAGTATAAAAAAAATCATGACAGTAGTACATATAATGAAATTAAAAGCAAAATTGTCACGGCTATTTGGGCTTTTATGGTTATCGAGTTATAGACGATCAGTAAAAATAAATATTTCACTTGTTAAAGCGTCACATTATGTAAATATTAATAATTTTAAATTAATATATAAGTTTAAATTAAAATATAATATAAAATAAGGTATAAAACAATATATGTCAATAAAACATGTCGCGAGTCATTCTGAATCGCGATTATAAAGTGTTCAACCAAATCTACATAGATATAGTCGTACTATGCTCTTAGCGATCGCAGTGGGGCTATTCCGACCAAAAAATCGAGTCTCACTCAAGTGAATTTAGTCATTACACTTATTTGGTCTGTTTAATTTGAATTGTTAAAAACTTGCTACAGGATATCCAATGCATACATTTACATAAAAAATGACAAATACTTTAGTGTGACTTGGTGCCGCGTCATATCGCATGGCGCTACGTGTCGTGTGAGTGAAGTGTAAAAATTTCGCTTGAGTGAGCCTCGATTTTTGGTCGGAATAGCCTACAGGTCTGATTCGCACAAATGTTGTTCACAGAAATCCTTAACCTTTCTAATCCTTTAAGTCGTCGTCCTGTTTTGTCTATCTTAATTCTGACTATTAACCTAAAAAAATAAAGAAATCGTCGTTCAACTAGAACTACGTGCACTCCTGGTTGAAAAAAATGTAGAGGTCATCCGGTGTTTTCTATTAGAAAAAAAAATGAAAACAAATATCTTTAATTTTTCACGTTTTCTGTGGTTAAAATGGCTATATTTTTTATTACTTTAAGGGTAAAAAAAGTTTATTTCGAATTCCGACTAAATGACGAGTCCTAATGAAAAGTTTAATAGCAAATTTTTAGATACTAAAAATATTTAATAATGTTTGGTCAGTTTAACTTGGGCAGTTGAAATAATGAATGGGCAGTTTTTTTATAAATTGGGCAGTTGACATGTGCAGTAAATAATTTGATTGGTCATTAATATAATTTTAGAACTCTTTTACAGATTTACCCCCCCCCCCACCATCAATAACTCTCCCCCCCCCTTAATAAACTCATTTAACCCCGACTCCACCTAGTACTTGTCTGTCCCACCCCTGGAGTGTTTTTATGAATTCGGAAGCGCAGAGGGGAAGCAGTCTCCGCCTACCGTAAACCACCGTGCCTGCGCTTTGTTACGCAAAGGCGGAGAAGCTGCTCATCCCGCGGCGCCGGAGACGATACAGATATAATATTTATTATGAAATAAATCACCGAATCCGATTTAATAGTTCTACATATTAAACTGCCCAATAATTATTTTTACCGCAATATTAATTATTCTTGTCACCCATTTAAGTATTTTTACTGCCCATTAATACATTTTTACTAACCACTTCATAAACTGGTGTTTGTATTAAATTTACTGCCCAAAATATGAATTTAAAATACAATTGAATATTTACAATACAATTGAAGAATTCGCCGCATAACGTACTCGTAAATGAGAAGGGACCTTGGGAGATTTTATTTTCCTACTTGTCTTTTAAATAAGATAAAAATGTTACGTAACGCTTTGTGGTAATACAAACTCCCGGGCCTGTAACGCACCGTAACATTTTGCAAGAACCGCCCTCCGTCCCAAATCGCATTACGTAATACTTGAACGAAACCTAATTCATTTATAAAACTTTAGCTAAATAATTAGCCAAGTGCATGTCGAAACACGCGCATGAAGGGTTCCGTAGTTTCCATCACAATATGCAAATATTAATTAATATGTATAATCTTTAAAATTAACTTATTTCTTAACAACTAACATGTTTATCTAAACAATAGGGAATATGCATGTGACTCCAAAATTGACGAAATATTTTTATTCGTAATCTTTTTAACCGACTTCAAAAAAAGGAGGAGGTTCTCAATTCGACCGTATATATGCTTTTTTATGTTTGTTCGCGGATAACTTTGTCGTTTATGAACCGATTTTGATGATTCTTTTTGTATTTGGTAGGTCTT
>DVXP01003451.1:0-11300 GCA_018235645.1 Junonia grisea
TAAGTTTGGCCATCCAACGGGGTAATGCTGCCAGCATTTTGGGAACTCTACCTGCCTGCAGTGGCCTCGATGAGGTAAACGATTTTTTATAGAATGCTGTTTTTTATAGTTATGTTATACATTTTTTTTTCTGGTAAAAATTTTTAAAATAAAAAATTACATTAAATATTAAAAATAAAAATCATGATTTTTCTGAGTTCTCTGTGTCTTACAACCACGAAATTAATATACGTATATTATGCACCTTTGCGTGAAAAAAAAGTTAGTACAACACAACGGAATTATATGTCAAAAAACAGCTGATCTTAAGACAATATGTTTGAGAGACACGAATACTATTGATTTTTAAAAAACAGATTTTTATACCAAACGGTAATTGTTGCCGTTCGATGCACTTAATAGGAAAATATTTTTATGCAGATGACTTATTACGTCTCCGCATAGTCTCTTATCTTGTCTCATAGAAAAAACTGAATTGATACAATTTTTCAATACGCTGTCAAATAAATCACAGTCATCAATATTCGATAGAATGAACAAATGAGATAGATATATCTAGTAAAGATCAAGTGAAGACTTTCAAACCTCAATAACATGGGGTTTACTGGATTATCTTGGAAAAACATATTAAATCTTAGATCCTTACCTACATCTATGAGAGATACAAGCACACAGTCTGTTACTCAAGCTTTAATTATATTTCTGTTAAAACTAAGGACCGACAATTTCAATGAAACAATCGCATATATTTTTGGTTTACCTTACGGCCAACAAGTTTCAGAATATTTCACGCAAATAATAATAAGTTTTGAAAAAGATATACAACAACTTATAGCGAAGACTAGTGTTCTGTTCTTCCTTGCATATTTCCAGGACTTAGCCAGGGTCTGCTTTATTCTAGCCGAAGTCTTGACAGGTTACTGATTTTTACGCAGATCGATTGCCGTCTGACCTCCGCAACCCAAAGGGAAAGCCAGTAACCATTTAGACTTGAATATTGCCTACTATGAGCAACAATCGTTATCTGATGTTTTTGATAACAACCGGGACCGACGGCTTTACATGCTCTCCGAGGCACGGTGGGTAAACCCAAAAGAACCAGACCTAGAAACGAATGTTTATATAAATACTAACATCCGCCCCGAGAGGGAGAAAATCAAACGCTGAATTGTGAACAACTTGAAAAACGACTGATGTTGACTGTACGTTTTATAACATAATAAATTCACTACAATCATACAAAATTTAAATTCATTCCTTCTAGCAGATTCTGTCTTCTTATTCGATTGAATTTTTGAAAAAAACAAAACATTTTTTATTTCATATTTTATTTTGTATTCATATTTTAGCTCTCAACGTGAACGTGTACGTTTAGGTACCAAATAATGAAAATTGGAAATAAATATCAATAAAAGTAATTTAAAAAAAAGCTATCCTTTTGTTCTCGCGCGGCTGCGTATGCAGCGGTTCAACGTATACCAGTCACGACCTATGCTTGACGCTGAACGCTTGTCGCATTATCCCACGCCGCGCAGTTTACGTTGCACTGTATGTTAGTATACTTCTACTTAAGTTCTATCTTATGTTCTATCTTTCCGCTGTGCTATATACTTTTTCTTCTTGTGATTCTCGTGTTTAACACTGTGAACTATAACCGTTTCAATTTTTTATTTTTTTACCATTTTAGAACCTCCATAAGATGCGCCAATTTTTGAGACTTCGTGCAGCTCAAGTGTAGTACATTTTTTATATAGGATGCGTCGTCAAAATAAGGTTATGCAAAGAACGAAAATCTTTATTTTATTATTTAACAGTTTATTAAAATTTGCCAAGACATTACAGAAACACAATTGTATAAGCCACAGGAAAGCAAAGTTTAAAAGGTATGCTTATTCCTATAAGAGATTTCTTCCAGCATACCCAGAAGAGTGAACGTAAATATTGATATTAAGATTTCACACCGATCTGATTATTGAATTAAACTTAAATGAACATGAAGATAATTCAATATGTACACGGTGGTTTATACCCTTCCTATAAGGAAGTGAAGTTATCAGACAAAAAACAAAGGTAACTGATGATCACGCAAGCTTTAAAACTAAAGTTACGTTAAGCCCATGCCCAACTAAATACTAGCTAACATAATTATTATACAGAGTATCCCGAAAGTCAACGATTAAATTGAAATGGGATATAGACCAGGTCATATCTGGACAAATAACAAAAAATCGTTTTAGTAAAAGTCTCTTAGCTTAGGAGATAGAGGCACTTTTGTGTGAAATTAGAAAACTCACTCCTTCCGTCAATGTTTTGAGTGCCATGGTCAAAATTTTCTATCTTTCTAAATTGTTTTTACTGATTCTTGTAGCTGAATAGCTTGTAGTGTGCATGTGTGCACCTCTCAACTTACATGTTATTATATTAATTCATTAGAACACATTCCGTATTGGAGAGTCTAATTAAAGCATTGGTCAAAGCAAGACGACTTCTTATTGTCCCGACATCAGTAGCTGTGTAATTAAATAAGTGCAAGTTTTAAAACCAAAATTGTACGTGACCTTAAATCAGTGGCTTGTTTTTAAATGAAAGTTCTTTTTTTCCAAAAAAAAAAAACTATTATTAAGTAACAAAGTTTGATACACCATTAAAAAGAGGATTAAACTGGTAAGTTATTGCAGTAGTTAGAATTTTTGAAGAATCATTTTTATTGCTGTTATTGAGGTTTGAATTTTGATGTTAGTGCAAGTAAAAATGACTTTTTCAACTTTGAAAATTTATTTTTAATACTGGAAAGGGTATTCTGTCGAAATTACTAGTTATCCTAAATTAAAATAAAAATAAAATTATAATGCAGAAGCGTTCAATTATTTTTTTAATTTAATTTTTCTTATAAATACTAGGTATTTTTCAAAATTTTACAAAAACCTGAATAACTCAAAAACGGTGTAACTTTTGTATAAGGCAAGTTGCGTTTATTTTGTTTCTTATTGGCCACTCTATCATCCGGTTCAAGGTTGACATCGACCCACCAAAGACCCTGTATAGATATACTGACTTTACCTTACATATTTACCTTAAATACATATGAGAAACTAAATGTTTCTATCTAAGATGAATATAAAATTTATAACTTAATCATTATCAGCAACTTCAAGAATCTAAAAATTGTTTCATATCAACAAAATTGATTTTTAATAATATATTGAACAAATAACGGTTTTAAATAACTGAATACACGCAAGTTGATAAAATAATATTACAAATTTCGCGCCTTTTATCCCAACAGTATGTTATTAAGGTAACGGTCTATAATTTTAACAAATATACCTTTCGACTTTTAAAATCGTGTTTCTCAAAAGTTTTGTTTTACTTTTGGGTCAAATTAGTGTTTTATAAAGTAAGACATTTTTAGGGTTCCGTAGTTCCAAAACGGAACCCTTATAGTTTAGCCGTATTCGTTTGCCTGTCTGTCAGCGGCATAGCGTCGAGGTCTTTCATACTAGAAAACTGTAGTTTGGCATGAGCATACATAATTATGCATCACGCCGATCAAAGTCTTTGAAAAAAAATTTTAGTAGTGTAAATACGTATGTAATCTTTAGATAGGTTTTAGGATTAAACATTTAGGTTTGGGAAAACCATTTAACCCAGGAAGGAATGTAAGGTATGTACCTATATTGGCATTATATAACGTTTTTAATAAATGAATGAATGTTGTAATCATAAACGCTAAAACGATTATCTTTTAAAGGTTTATAAATAAAACATAAAATAAATGAAAATTTATTTAAGAAAAGTAAAATTTAACCAATATAGAGCCGTACAATTATCTTCTCTTTTAATGGATTACGAGATTTCGTAAAAAAGAAAAATGTAAACACTTATTATAATTATAACCTTATTTTTAACCACATTATGTAACCATTCATACTGTTGATAGATCGTGTGGGTACTTACAAATTAAAATTAAAAACCAGAAAAGGAATCTTGACGTGCTCTGAGAGAAAATTACTTGTTGCCAAGCGAGACAGACAATTAAAAGGTTTCTTTTAGCTGTAATTTACTTTTTTAAAAGAACATTTTTTATAATGCAAATGGGCAGGCAGTTTACCTGATAATTAGTAATCACAACTGTCTATGAACAATGTGGTAAATGGGGCGGTACGACCGGTGCTCAGGCACGGGGTGTAGGTCCTGGAGGGGCGCAGAATCATTGTGACAATGTTGCATTTCATAGTAATGATTGGCTTTTGCGCTCAGGTGGAGGTTGCACCGGCAGCATTTACGACGTAAAAGATACGAACAAATTATAGTAGCGACAGACAAAAACGGCCAAAGAAATAAATATGGGTTTCGGAAAAAAATTAGCGAATAAAAAATCTATCCACCAGGGGCGCAATCCTACCAACTTATAAATGACGGAAAATACTATGTATGGCAGTGTATATGGACATTTGAAACATCAGAGTTGCTACTATGGCGTTGCTTAAAAGGAATAAGGAAAGAAGGAGGTGGGAAGTAAGAAACGACTAAGAAGGAATGTTGGGAGTCCCTGCTTTTCTGTCATTCACAGTACAAAACGCTTATATACTTTTAATATTTTTATAAGCATGTGGTTCAGAGCCGGTTGTGCCAGCCCAATTACGAGTTGTAGAGTCAGTACAATCATACTAAAGACGTTAAATTAAACGACTTAATATTTATATTCTTGGTTTATTTATTTTTTTTATTTTCGTAAGTATATAATCCATGTTTTATATTTAGCGATCATCTGTCTTTTCTGTTTTTCTTTAAAAAATAAATAAAACGGCGGTGATGAATTTATATTAGGTGTTAGTCTGCTTGTTCACCCGTTTATCAAAATAAAAATAAGAATTTAGGTTCTTCTATGCTTTTGCTACGGCATCTCTTTGCACCTGCCGCGCCTGTCTAAGTTTTAAATTACATATAACGCTACGACTCATAGGAGAGAATCACTATTTATAAGCGTTTTTAGCATTTCAACAAGTACGTGAGTGTGTTAGGGTAAATTAGAAACTAAAAGAAAAGAAAACTAAAAATGTTCATTCCTTGTTAAATAATTAAATAACTAGTCAAAAAATTAAAGGATCAAAAAAAATGTCGCAAATTTTAACGTCTTTTACAACTTACTTAGTTCATGTAGTGGTTTAGTAAAAAAATAATTTTCCAGGTATTTATAGCAAAATGAAAAACCAATTAAACTAACAATTTTTTTCTTCACACTTTTCACCAGAATTGCGCAAAATCTAATGTTTACAAATTTTATTGGTTTAGAAATCTCAAAACTAGAGACTTCAAGCTTTAGAAAGCTATTTTTATGACTCCAATACGACCATTTTTAACAAAAATATACCTATCTGAAAAAACGCTAAAAATTGCGACAATTTTTTTGATCCTCTAATTTTTTAGACTTGTTTACATCGTGTGAAAACTGAGCTGAAACCTAAAAACTGCCTAGAGAATAAGCTACTGATCCGATTGAGATAATTTTTTGTGTATGGCCTTGTATTTCGTTTAAACAGTTTCAATTAAAACACATAACATGTATTGACCCTGTATAAAAATAAAAGACTAAGTCAATTTCATTTTTTTTAATTATTTTTATTTTTAACTTGTTTGTTTTAATTCGGTTCACAATGTTCGAGTTTTGAAACCTATACAGTCATACCTATAGGTTTCAAAACTCGAACAAAACTTCGAAACGCGGGTTTAAAATTTCAAAAATAAAATCATCCTAAATTATTCTTTTAGTGCGATTAGTAAGTGATTATTTCAACACAATTTACGGTGTTGGACATAGAAAGATAATAGATAATAATTTTATTAGCGCGATAGTACTTGCAGGAGAAATTATATTCTGCACATGCAATCGCTAAATTACGTTAATCCGTAGAGCAACGTACTAGATAAAGTTATTATCAAAGTCCTTGGTTCGTTAGTTATTATATCATTAAATATTTTATTATATGTTACATGGAAGAAAAACGAAAAAAAGAAGACAAAAAATATGTTTATACTTTCTTTTTATTCGAACTTAACTTAGCTTCTAATAATTCGATCCAACTTTCGTACTGTTTATTGTCTTCTTCGTCTAATTCGTCACAAAACTTATCAATGTCTTCATCTTTTGGCTCCTCTTCATGGTTCTGGTTCGATGTTTTCTTTTGTTTGATACCTACATTTTTATTTACAGAAACTTCTCGTGGCTCGTCATCGTCATCTCCGAATATTATCTTCTTATTTTTACTATTTTTATCTTTTTTTCGTGAGGTTTTATTTTGTTTAATTGTAGTGCTATTATTTAATTGTGTTACTTCTCCTTCCTGCGACGGTTCAACTTCATCGTCGTTAAATATAATTTTATTTGGCTTTTTACTTTCTACTATATTGCTTGATACTTTTTCCTTTTTAGACTTCTTCTGTATTTTATTCTTAACTCCAAGGTCTTTTGGTTTCTCACTGTTATCATTTTTCAATTGATTTTTATTTTTCTTACCCATCTTACTGTAACAAAAGATGAATACGTTAATTTTGAAGTTAAAAGAAAAACTAATAAAATCAATGTGTAATCATTGAGTGTTTGGGTATACCTATGTACCGCTTGCTTTTGTTATTCTTATGAAATTCTATAGTCATCAAACCACGTAACGCAAATGTTTTTATACAAGGTAAGAGGTTGGAAAATTTATTTTATCGCGAATAAATTTTTAACTTTCATTCTTTGTATGTGTAAAAAGTATGTCCATCAATTTTCATGTTGTTATTCATTCTTAGATGAATGCGATCAGTGATTCTGTAAAGCGATATGCGTACATCTGAGAAAATGCGACTATTAATAAGTTTGACGATCATATAATGAATTATTACGAGTAGACAATTATTCATGTTAAGCCATTTATAAAGTGATTTATCCGGGTTGGGGAAATTTCAGAGATTATCGTTATTATTCTTAGTTGAAAGATTACATAAATTGCTCACATGATCTACTGTACACAAGGGTCTATGACGTTTTACGGGAAGTACTATACATAGGTAAATTATTCTTTTGTTTTCAACAGCTTAGTAACAGCCTGTACATATCCCACAGCTGGGCATAGGCCTCTTCTCCTATTTGGGAAAACGTTCAAAAGCTTATTTAGCACATAATACAAAAAAGTTGTTTAATAATTTACTAGTTAATAGCCCCAAATTATTTTGAATAGCCTATATCTTCGAAAAGTAATGAGTTCTTGTTTCAAACTTTTATTCACATTTTTCACAACCTTTAAGATTTACCTTCGTGATCAGAACTATTCTATGTCATACTCCAACTTGTCGAAAAAACAAATAGTCGAAGCGATTGACACATTTTCTCCCTAACAATAAGTGTAATTAATAGACTAATACCTACAATAAAATTATGTTTTTATAGAAAAACGTAGCGGTCTTCAATCATTAAATATATCGCTGACATTATTTTAAATTGTTAATTTTAAAATTTATTTTTGATTTTTTAAATTATTAATTTTATAGAATTACGGAACCTGTTTTGATAACGTTTAAAAATGTTAAAGATAAGTAAGTATTCAGAACCTGAACTTCTTTTTTTAGGGTCGGTTAATAAAAATGAGTCGTCATTGCCTTATCATTAATGATACCTATTAAATAAATGAATTTAATTAGTCAACGATAGGGTGACCTGTTCGTGATGTTTATCTTATTGTTTCATGCAGTAAACAACTTAACAGAGTTATTTCTTTTAATCAAAAAATATACTACGTTATCTATTACCCATCACTTCAAGTTATTTATTGACTTTATTAGCAATAACTCTCTCACTGTGTGATAAACATATCGGCTACTCGATGAGATATGAAACATACATTTACACTAGACGTTTACGTAACTCGAGAGCGACGCGACGACGCGGGCGTATTGCCACCGCGCGGCCCGGTCGCCTCCCACCTCGCGCTCATTGCACCGCGTCTCGCATCTGCCGCAGTGATTGATACATCCGATCACATAAACTAACATCAAGACGACAGTTACACGTACTACTTGTTAAATAAATATTTATAAGTGAAAATGTCAGAAAAACAGTATATTTTGGGAATGGATATTGGCACTACTTCTGTTAAAGTGTGCGTCTACGATCCTGAAACGAATAAAGTGATAGCTAAACAGAATAAGGACACTGCCGCGAATATCCCTAGTGATCAAGGAATTGAAGGCAATAAGCAGGATGTTCCGAAAATAGTATCTGCTGTACATTACTGCGTCTCGCGACTGCCTAGAGATGTTTTACGACATGTTGTGAAAATTGGCGTTTGCGGTCAAATGCACGGTGTTGTTTTATGGAAAGACAGGTAAAAAAATTAATATGTATTTACATTTTTTTCTTAATTTTTTTTTATTATTCTGTATCTTAATTTTTTTGGCAGAGCCTGGGAAAAGGTAGAAAAAGATGGTGTTGTTATTCGTTTTGAAGGCGTCAGAGAACAAATGTCGGCATTATACACTTGGCAAGATACAAGATGCAAACCAGAATTTTTGGAGACATTACCAAAGCCTGACTCACATTTACAATGTTACTCTGGCTATGGCTGTGCAACTCTCTTATGGATGCTTAAAAATAAACCAGAAAAATTGAAGAATTTCACATTTTCTGCAACAGTACAGGACTTTGTTGTGGCTATGCTTTGCAATCTAGATTATCCAATAACATCAGACCAAAATGCAGCCAGCTGGGGTTATTTCAACACTGAGAAAAATGAATGGAACATTGATATATTAAAATCAATAGATTTTCCAGTCAATTTATTGCCTAAAGTTATTAAAAGTGGAGAAATAGCAGGAACATTAAGCAGTTCTTGGAATGGTATCCCTGAAGGCACTCCAGTTGGTGCAGCCATGGGGGACCTTCAGTGTTCCATTCTTGCCACACTTGAGAATAAGCAGGATGCTGTGTTGAACATATCTACCTCAGCTCAACTTGCCATTGTTGCTGACAAAATTAGTGACTTAGGTTGCAAAACTATTGAACATTTGCCATATTTCAATAACAGTTATTTAGTTGTAGCTGCATCATTAAATGGAGGGAATGTGTTGGCCACATTTGTAAAAATGCTACAACAATGGATGCTGGAGTTAGGATGCCCAATTCCTCAGTCTAAGGTATGGGAAAAGCTTATAGCTCTAGGTTTAGAAGCACCAGAAGGCACAAACATGAAGATAAGTCCACTTTTATTGGGTGAGAGGCATGCACCTACAGCAAAAGCTTCAGTGGAAAATATTGATCTGTCAAACATACAATTAGGGCATGTATTTAGATCTTTGTGTGACAGTTTGATAGACAATATACACTATATGATGCCCAAAGAAATTTTACTAAATGCAAATATAAAAAGGATTGTTGGAAATGGGTCTGGTTTGTCAAGGAATGCTGTGCTACAGAGAGCCGTCGAACATTACTACAAGTTGCCATTAGAATTTACATCTGGCGGAGATGCAGCAAAAGGTGCAGCTAAAGCTGTTATAAAGGCTACATAGTTGGGTGTAACCACTATAAAATAATTTTATAAAATAAATCATGATATATCTTTTCCATAAACAAAATTAGGTTAATTTTTAAATTTCTTGCCTAGGTTTTGAGAAATGCCATGAATTTCAAAACAATCAATCTGGCTACTCTATTGTTACTGTGATTGTTATAAATAAATATATATAAACAACTAAGACTAGAATTATTCCTAAAGAATTGGTTCCTTCAACAAATTAAACATCACTGCCAAATAATGAAGATAGGTGTATCAAATAAAATCTCAGTATTAAAACTAGTTTAGTTTGTAATTGACATATCATACCCCCGGTGCGACACTGTCACTTTTGCAAAAAATTAAAAATTGAGTTAAATATGTAATAATTATTCTAGAGCACCGTTTTACTTGGTGCGATAAAGCAAAACTTATTAAACTATTTGTTCTTGTTTTCTTTTTAACTCAGTGTGACTCAGTGTAAAACTGTAGGTAGTTTTAATTTTTCTTTAGATCCACAACATTACTTCTGAGGGGGGTTGAAGTTTTAAATAATTGTAAAGTATATTTTTAATAATATTTATAGATAATTATTTATCTTAATTTAAAGTTAAAAGTTGATGTTTTAGTGTAAACAACTCATCTCGCCCATATCTCCTAACATCATTGTTTTGTGAGGTGTCAAAGTTTTAGATGCTTCTCGTGAAACACTGCACTTTTGCATAAATGACAGTGTGGCACCGGGTGTGTGATATGTTTTAAATCATTTTGTTTAATTACACTGTCTTAGATTTTCGCAATTATTACTCATTGAAATAAAACTATTTTATATGGATTAAAATTGTGTATACTATTAATCACATTTATGTATCATAAACAAATTGCAATGTAATTTTTACACCAGAAAAATAATTAGGTACCATTATTAATCAGTTAGAGTATAGCGTATGCTTTGTAAATGTAACAAAAATACAAAATGCAATTATCTCTTTATTTTTTCATCCCAAAAACAAAAGGAATCGAAGATAAAAAAAATTACAATAAAGAATAAATGTTACTTTTAAATTTAAGATTGAACATTGCTCTATTATTTCAATATTTTTTTATAAACTAAATAAAGTTGGATAGACCTATTATTAGAAATTTCATAAAATAAAGATAACCTATAAAGGTATGTGGGAGCCAAAGAAATAAAAACATGGAACTTGCTTTTTTTGAAAAGAATAAGTATTAGGAGCAGTAAATCATTTTCAATGTATTTTTATAATACTTTATAATTGTATATGAAAATAAAGATTTTTTTTTGTACTCACGCCTTTTGTCCGATCCCTTTTTGATGAAATTGGCTTCTCTTCAAAACTCTCATTTACTTTTAACTAAGCTTGTAAATTTTAATATAAGTTCTTGTTTATTTAAATGCAGCACAATACTTTTAGAGGTTTTAAAGCATTAAAAACAAAATATAAATATTTCAATTGATATTTTGACTATTTGTTATTTTTTATAAACCTGTTATATGGCTCTGGGTTCAAGCTCTTTTTAGCCCGACTATTTGACATAACAAGTTCAGTGCTGCCATTGTTTTTATTATTAGATAAACGGTTTTATTTAGCTCACCCCGTTTGTTTTATATCTATTATTTATTATTTATTCTTGGGTCAAATTTAGTAATTCAAATTTCACCCTCTTTCTGTCAACCGATTAATCTGAAATTTTGTATACACTTTGGATTTTGGTGACAATACAATTATATTTATTCATTATCAT
>DVXP01003452.1:0-11299 GCA_018235645.1 Junonia grisea
TGTAAACTGACGATTCAAAAGAGCTCCCAAAGCCAACTTGAATAAAGAATATTTTGAGTTTGAGTTTGAGTTTGATTAAATTTGAGAACAGCAAGCACATCACGCAGTTCAACAAGATCTACGACAAGCCTTAAAATGGGTGTAATAAGAAATTTTAGGTAATGTCCTTTTAATTAGATTAAACAGCAATGAAGACCACAGTTTGACAGGATCTACCACAAGCTCTGAACTATATTTAAAATATATATAATAAATCTAATTTAAGGATTACCAAAATGTGACAGAGAAAGATGTTTAAGTGAGTTGTTATTTCAAACCACTGAAAATTAAACTTTAAAATACATATCATTATTTATGAGTTGTCAGTTCACTCTATTAAAAGCTACACTCATATGACGGATTTATTTAACTTAGAATACCCATAAAAATACGAAATCTTCTTACAAATACTAATGGTCTTCCTCCATTTCCAGGTGTGGGCACTAGTCGGCTGGGCGGTATGCACGGCGACGTTCCTGTTCCTGATCTTCGGCCTGTACCGCACGGAGCTGGACGTGGCGTCCGCGGCCGCGTACAGCGCGCTCTCGCACTCGCTGTGGGCGGCGTGCGTCGGATGGGTCATTATAGCGTGTTCTACTGGACATGGAGGTGGGTTATATGAGGATATGTGTTAATTATGTCTGTTTAATAAGGATTTTGTAGGCAATTTGATGTTGTAGTGATTTTGCTCAGAAGAAAATATTTTTGAGTGATTGTGCACTTTAGGATATACCTACAGTTTTTGATGTTGAACTTTCAGTATTTTGGTCTCAAAAGTTCGTATTGAAGCGTGCCAGAAAATTTAACTCCATAACATTTTCATGATAAAGCAAAACTACAAATCATATCACCACGTCTGAGTCTCAGTACAGGCTTGTCATCGGTGAAGCTATTTGATATTTCAAAATAAAATTATATCACGCATTGTGGCCATGACTAACAATGTTCTAACTTATTCACAGGCTGGGTTCGTCCGCTGCTCTCCGCGCCGGTACTGTACCCGTTCTCCCGCGTGACGTACTGCGCCTACCTCGTGCACCCCGTCGTGCTGCGCTACGTCGCCATGCACCTCACGCACCCCATACACCTGGGCGAGCTGCTGGTGGTGAGTTCACTCGCACTGTACTACCCGTGACTCCCCTGTTACTCATAATTATGGGTCACGTCTTTCGTCTCAATATTTCTCTGAATTGGCGGAAATAAAAAGCTGTCTGGAAGTGGAGATAACTGCCATCTATCGTCATCCACACAACACTGTTATATAATATGATTCATGGATGTGTTGCTTGTTGAAAAAATAGTTAAGTAAAGAAGACGAGGTAGAAAGTAAAAGAAGTAATACAAGTGATGCAATCAGTAAGCTACTGCTAGATTATAATAAAATTGAACCATATTATATTCAAGTACCTATAACAACAAAATTTCTTTTTCAGTTCGTACTCTTCCTGGGACTGACCGTTATATCATACTTCCTGGCGTTTGTGATTTCCGTGGCGTTCGAGGCTCCCATCGTCACCATGCTCAAGATACTGTCGCCACAGAAGAAACCCCACCGAGTGTGATCGTTTAAATTTAAATTTTTAATTTACTTTTCACAACGAAGAAGTATTACATCGTTGAACTTGAAACATATTAACGACACTTACACGACTGATGGAATGTGACTTAATAATTTGTACATCGTGATGGACGTCTTATCAGATGTCAAGGTCAGAATAAGAAAATATTGTCTGATTAATCAGGATTTACTGTTTATTTTGTATAATTCATGTTTGATTTTTTTACTACAACACTCAACGATAATTGCGTCATAACCACTCAGAGCTTAAATTAAATAAAATCAATAACAAATCACTAACATATTTTGACAAACATGCATTACTACGATCAGGCCTTCGACCGTTAGACCTCATTAGTCGCGACTGTAAGTCACACCCATCTTTCAGAGCAAAGGAACGTGTAAATTGTTATCAAAATATTGGATTTACAAGCTTTAAAAACATAGAGCTACATTGTTATGTTAAGGAAACATGATTACCCATAGGCTTTATTAAATTTTAATTATTAGTTAATGTTTTTAATGTTATAAATTGAAGTCTACAGTAAATTTACGTTGAATAATTTCAAAATCACAATTATTTATTGATTTACTTGTTGAATTTGATTTACAAAAATAAGTCATTAGTAACGAATTGTTTATTATAGCATGCAAAATTCTAAAAAATGGACACTTATTTTGAGCTTATATGTACCGACTAAATAAAAGTGTATTCAATACATCTGAAAAAATTTAGCGAAATAGTACATTTACTGTTAAAACCTTGAAGCCAATTTAACAAATAAATGTCTATCAGTACTTACCTTGTTACCATAACAACATAGTTATTAGTTTAAATCTTGCGATATATGCAATATTAATCTTATTATTATTTAATTTTAATGTATAAGTCTCTAAAGCCTCGTATATTCCGGTTTTTCATGTGGTGTATACTAAACAAATACATGGATAGGTATTTCAATTTTGTATAATAACTAAGTTTTGCTATTTAACCTGACTATGTTAAACATTTTGTACAAATTATTTAGAAATGTGTACAATTTAGAATCGGTAAAATACTTCTTTTATTGAGTTACTGGACTAAGAACTACCAACGCAAAGCGTAAGTCATTTTACGACGACTTATTTTAACAAACATCCTCCTTTATAAAGACTTAGACTTACAAACGGATTTATTTAATAGGATGTATGTCAAAATATAATAAGTTTTACTTAATGACTTATAGAAAATATTAGTAGTTCGTCGACAGTTTTATTTTAATTTGTTGAATACAAACCAAACCCAGTTGATTTTTTGTGCTAATAGTCTGGTTTTAAAAAAAAAAGGAATAACAAACTTGTTATTATTTAATTTTTTAATTCAAAAATTATGGCCAGCTTTTTAGCATTATGTTATTGTTAAATGAAAAATTACTTAAAAGTTTTTCTAAAGAAATACTTTGATTTATTAAGTCATGAAATAATTTGAACCAAAATTATTTTTACACTAATGCTACATCAAAGTGAAGTTATATATTTTTATATGTAGAATATTATATAGGTGGTCCAAAAATGTACATAGGCGATTATAAACTTAGTGATATGTAAATAAGTTGTAAATATATACTTGTAAGTTTTTAATAAACGACTTTTATTATAAAAATGTAAATTGAAAACTGTTTTTCATTTATTATTAGTACCTTTATTAAGAAATTACTTCATAAAACGACCCTAAGAAATTGTAATCCATATAACTCTATAAAATTCTCTTTGTTCTTTGAGATAATTAAAATAAAAAGAACAGTAATAGCATTAAAATTTTATTTCATCACAGTCAGAGAACATTGGAATAAACTTATTTATAAAATTACAACCTACACAATAAGTTAATAACATTATATACAAAAACAATATTACAACAGGTGATTTATATAACTATTAAATAACAAAATAGAACAAAAATAAATAACACAACATGACTACATAATAGTGCGCCCAGATTTTAAAATAAAACTTGTTAAAACATGTTGTATATCAAAGTTATTTGATGTTTTATTAGTGAAGATAATCAATATGTATGAATAACAACAATCGTGATATGATATACAATAATTTTAAAGAGAGAGCACGTGTTAAATAAATATAATAACATGTCATTTAACCTAGGCGCACTATAACATATCTTAATATTACAAAATAAATTAATTAATATGTAGTATTATAATTTATCGATATGTATAGTCAGATACTCTTCTGAGGAGACAGCAACCGGGCATTTCTACCAGCAAGGAGAGACACAGGGCGGCGGCCAGTGTTACCAGTGTAGAGCCCGCGAAATAGCATATCTGAAAGTTTTTAGACATTAAAACGTGACAAACCGATTGCTTTTGTTAAAATAATTACTTCTAAAATACTTGCAATCACAGAATGCAGATTACATTATTATTTGTCGAAGTTGTAACTTAACCTAGGCGCGGTTGGTCTCTCGCCAAGAACCACGCATCCCGCTCCGAGGTGTGATGGGCATATTATTTGCACTAATATAATAAAGAATAAAGATTTGATTGTTTGTTAGTTTGATTTGAATAGACTTTGAAACTACTTGACTGATTTGAAAAATTCTTTCACTGTTGGGAAGCTACACTATATTATAATTATATATACTCACGAGGCAAGCGAAATGCGAGCAAAGCGAGCTATCAGCACATAGCAGTAACATGGGGCTCAGGACGCCGTTCAGCAGCACATACTGTACAGTACTGTACTACACTGTGTGTTATATACTCACGAGACACGCAAAGTGCGAGCAGAGCGCGCTATCAGCTGAAAGTAGTAGCGCGCGGCTCACGGCGCCGTGTAGCAGCAAAGACCCGTAGCACAGGCGACTGACGCCCGCTGCACATGGGCTGCTCAGTAGACGACGAGTTGTGGCTGGGGAGGTAGGTAGATATGAACTAAATAAATTCATTTATTTGTTTAAAGCTAAAATTAAAAGTTGGCGCCCAAGGTGGGGCCACTGTCATGAATCAATATTATGTGACTGGAGTGTATAATTGAAATCGCAATTTTGCATAATTTTGCAGCTGAGAAAGATCTGATAAAGCCCTATGTGACGAAACACGAATAATAATTAAAATTTAAAGAGTTCCGGACATTATATTAAATCTTTCAGTAATTTATATATTTGTTGCGCTTTTAAGCTAAAGAAATACTTATTAATTCCTTATTCTTTGTGACTTATTTGAATACTAATATACTTACCAGAATATTTAGTAGCACAAACTAGAGCAGGCCATAATAACGCTACTGGCCAGGTGAGATGCACCCACGCAGAGATCCAGCTGGCGTCCACAAGAGGTAGAGTTATTGAGGCGGTCATTGTGATCACTGTCGCTGACCAAAAGCAATATGACGTTATCTAAAAGAAAATATATATTTGTATCAACTATCTATGAGAACGAAAGAATGCAACTGTGACACTACCACCTTTATAAGCAATCAAATTGTGAGAGATATTATTTGAAACAGTGACCTGATTTCGGTGGGATTGAACAGATCCTGTTTTCGGTGAGCTTTCATCCTGGTGATGCAGCAGCCAGCCCGCTATCACGCCCGTGCAATACCACCACCATACAACATGAACTATTGGACAATCAGTAGGTGTACTGTAGCAGCTTTCACCCAGTTAATGCAGCAGTCCCCGTGCGACGTGCAACATGAACCGCTGTACACACAGCTCCTACACTCTTACCCTGCTGATGCACCATACAACATGAGCTGCTGTACAAACAGTAGCTACATTCTCACCCTGCTGATGCAGCAGTCTCCGTCGGTAATATGTAGCAGCCAGCCCGCCAGCACGCCCGTACAGTATGAGACCACGCGCGACCACGGACGATTGATCACCACCGAGTACAGCGCGAATGCGTTGGGTACCCTGGAATATTTCCAGGTTTTGACTCAAAGATTTGAACACATTTTATAATTAGCTGAAAAGACTTAAGAGAACTGTTTTTTTTTTATATGATATTTACAATCAGGAACCATATGTAAATGCAGTCAGGTATCGCATAGGAAACTTAGTCGATTTTCATGAAGTTCAATGGAAAGAAAAAACAAGGAAAAAAAGATTAAACATCAAATATTTTTTAAAGCATACTAAATATTTGATTATCAAAAATTTTATTTATACCTTTGTCCAAAATCCGAGTAAGCGGTGATAACATCATACGCGGTCGCACCAAGCAACAGCGAGACTGCCAATATCGCAGTGATTCTGCGTTTCTTATTGGCTAGTAGCAAGCAGAGTAATGCGCCGAACATGTGCATCTGAGTCTCCGCTGAGAAGTACCAGGATATCTGCATGCACTGGAGAATTACAAACGCTTTAAAATTTTCTTTCTTTTCTTAGAAAGAAACTAGGCCTGTATCTTTTTATGATTCCACATCTCAAAGTCATACCAGTGATTTTATGAATATTTTTATACAATTAGATTAAACTTTGGAAAATATTTTAACTTCTGAAATAATAAACCAACGCCACCAAAAAAGTTTAATTTCTTCTTAATGTTTACCAATAACTTCTTTAAAGTTGTTCTTCAGGTTTGCTGAGAAGGTCAAACCTTTATAGACACAACCAACAACAATTCGATAAACAAAAGCAAAAATTGTAAGAACCAAATGCTGATATCAAACCTGTTCCTCTCGAGGGTAGAGTGTGGTAATGTACAGGAGGTTCCTCCACCAGTAGCTGTCACAATTCGCGTAGTCTCGCTCCGGTAGCGACAGCACCGCGGTGTCGCGCGACACTCGGGAGAGAATCGATGTCAGGAATATCGCGAATACATATGGAGGCAGTAATCTGACCAAGAAAGTACTGACATTAGAATACTAAAACCAGACAATTTATGTCGCAAAAGTCAAGATTTTTGTGGTGGAAACAACAAAACTTAGGGACATAAAGAGAATAATATTAACCTAAAGTACTGGCGATAGACATTTAAAGAGGTAAAGTTTCAAACTTTAAAGTTCAGTAATTTCAAAAGTATTGCAATAGCCATTACAAATATATTTTCAAATTATGGATACTGATCATATTTGAAAGTCTAAATTCATTTACATAAAACATAAACAATTAAATTTAGACCAAGAGCATAAAACCAAAGAATTTAAGTTATTTCTAGAAGTTCTAATATACTAACCTTATAGCTCTGTTGGTGATGAAGCAAAGGAGCTGTAGTGTCTGGCCACATATGCCTCCTAAGCTGACCAATTCTTCCACGGAGTAGCGACTCTTTAGGTAGAAGAAGTGATGGGCGCTGAATAGGCCACTACAAAAAAAATATATTTAAAATAATTAAGAGCAACATCATAAAAAATGTAAAACACAATGGCTAAATCAAGACACAGAACTATCAGTTTATCAGAGAATAAAATTAAGAGTAACGAATTATTATTTTAAGTAACGTTTTTGTTAAGTTTTGATAATCTTCAATATGAATAAATATGAATTCGACTAAAAAGTGTTCACGAATATAATTACCTGGCAAAGAACAATGTATCAAACGCAAGAGTTCCGGTCGACAGTATATAAAAAACATTGTTACTGTCGTTGACATCTCCGCCATTTTCTAAAATTAAATAAATAGGATCACTAAAATTTCCAGTTAATCAATTTAATCACTTTACGTTATCTTAAATCAAATCATATCTTTAATTTTAATGTGCAATTCTTATAGATATAGATCTTTTCTTATGCCTTCGGGTCCTTGTATTTCAAAAACGACTCTAATGATTTACGAGTACATATTTTTATTCAGACAGGTCCAAAACTCAACACATCTTCTTGAGTTTTGGACTCAACTCAAATATATGAGGTACTTGCATATTTGGTATAGGTAAGTCATTACTCAACTTACCTGAAATACTATTAACCGTCACCGCAACATGTATAAATATGATCCAAAGAACAGCAAAAATTTTTAACGCATGGACCATCGCCAAATCCTTATTCGCCATCGTCGTATTGAAGATCCTCATCCAGCTATGTTTCAAGGAGAAACTTAGGAGCAAGCTCTTCCAGACACTATTCTTCCTCTTAAACTCTGTGGTCAGACTTGCACACGAATTGTATTTAACTCTTGGACACGGAGGGATATTTTCCTTTTGCATCGGGTTCACACATTGTTTCTTATACTTTCCGCATCTCTTGCAGCTCGGTTTTGCTTCCACAGCCATTACGTCGAGCGTAACCGACGGAGGCAATGCCTTTTCCCTCATCGCCTTCTTTAACTCAGTCAAACTCTTCATTGACAACGTCTCCGCTTCCATTTTCGATTCTATAGCGTTTTTCGCTTTAAGAATATGTTCTCTCTTCTCTTCCACGATTTTCTTCTCTGTATTGTACTGTTGTAAGTCGAAACTTGTTTCGTTGGAGTACGGTTTCAATTTCACTAAGTCCAAATCAACTACCGTAGCTATGATTGCTAGCAAAACAAGACTTAGAGTAACCAATATTAGCGATACAGCTCCGATGTCAGTTTTGATGTCATATGAGCTCTCTACGTATCTTAGAGAGGTTATCTTTATTGTTCTAGACACGGTTTTGTTGCTCTTCAAGTTGTCATTGAGCATGATTGAGAAATTAATTATTGATAAGACATCTTCTGCTGCACATGTTCGAGGAAGACATAGACCGAGTGTGATCTCATATGACTGTAAGAATGAAACAGATTTTAGGAAATAAATTCATAGGAATTGAAACAAAAACTGTTTGTTTTGATTATCCGAATTTAGATAAATTCTTGTAATGACCTTAGAAATAAAATATGACTGGATGTGCAGGAAATGGCTTATTACACTCTTTTCTTAATTATAAACGAACCCCTTTTTCAGATAAACCTATAGACTTTCTAGGTGAAGACAATAGCTTAAAAGTGGCCTACCGGGGACTCCGTGCCTCTACTACATACATTATATCAAACATAAAAAATGCTATACGGTGTCTGACCTTAGGCATGGTGAACTTGGTGACGTTGAGCATGATCTGCAGCGCGGTGTAGGCCACGGACACCGGCGCCTCGTTGTCCGCGTCCACCACGCGCCGCATCAGCTCGTCGCGCTGCAGCAGCGAGTGCCACTCCTCGATGTCTGTGAGGTGATTTACTTACTTATTTACTTACTACTACTGTTGCTTACTACTAGTATTACTTTACTATTACTACTACTGTCGCTTTACTTGCTTAATACTATTAATTACTTGCTATTAGGTATATCCTGTTTACATGATAGAAGCAGTTAATTGATATTCTCTGTTTATTTATATCATATTGCTGACAAGTTTCTGTTCTAATTCAAACCATATTTTATCCAAGTTGGCTTTTCTAAATATTTTCAGGCTAAGTAACAAATCGTGTTTTAGATATGTACCTATATTAATTTAAGCCTATCAGCGATTTAGAATGTGTATTTAAGTTCTTAGTGGTACATCGTACGTCTACGTCATAAAAATTCGTCAGTCAACCTTTAAGTGCAAATGCGCAAATTCTTTAGCTCTACAAATTAGCTTTACCATATTCATGAGATGCAGTAATCACGGCACGTGACCCGCGGGCTCGCTTGACCCTACATTTTCATTTCCCTTCCATTACAATAAAATATTAGGATATGTGTACAAAATATCCCTAAGTACCTATATAATTGTTATCGTAGTCCATGCACTATATGTAAATATATTTTTAACTATACGTAACACAGCCTGTACATATACCACTGCTGGGCATAGGCCTCTTCTCCTATTAGGGAGAAGGTATGGAGCTTAATCCACCACGCTGCTCCACTGCGGATTGGTGGATATACATGTGTCAGAATTTCTACCGACACATGCAGGTTTCTTACAATGTTTTCCTTCACCGCCGAGCTCGAGATGAATTTAAGCACAAATTTAGCACTTGAAAATCCAGCGGTGCTAGCCATGGTTTGAACCCGCGACCTTTGGTTAAGATCCACGTGTTCGCACCACTAGGCCATCTCGGCTCAAGATCACACACAGATCAAGACAAACGTAAATATGTCCTATATGATGTATGCACTTAATTAGTAATTAATTTATTATTATTATACTTATAATGAAGTGGATTTTTTCATCACTAATGGTACACTATTTAGAATATAAAGTAAGTTAGAAAATAATTTTCAGAAAAATATTTAAAGGAATTAAATAATGGAAGGAAAATGCCGTACTTCATATTTTAATTTGTTAATATAAATTTAAACGTCTAAGTCAATTTTGCTTACAATATATTACATAATATATACAACAATATATCCATATTGATTCCACAAACAAAGTCACGCGAAAAAAAACCATCAAAACGCGAAAGCTCTCAGAATTTCCACGTACAACACTATCCACGAACACTGTATGTGTCTTGATACAGCATATAAGTCGATCGCGAGGGTGGTTTTTACATTCTCCCTCAAGTACACTCACCCCACCGCGAAACCTCCCGCCGCTACACTCCTATACACCACATAACCACCCCTATATCTTAGGAAATTAAGACCATTTTCGTTTAAAACGATTCTAAGACGTTGCCCCCCTATTCCCGGGCGCGGGTGTAATCTTAATATTAATATCGCCCTGGGAAGCTCCTTATATGATAGAGTTTTATGTTGGTATGTAGATTGCTCAAGGATTATGTAGGCGCTTTATGATAGATAGAAAATCTGGCTATTTTATGGGCTGGTGTTATGGTTTATTTTGATTAAATTGGGGTGATTGTTTATGGTATTAAAGCCATTTTATTAAGTATCAAAAGGATTTTTTGTAACTGTACTTTTTCGATATGAAATAAAATTATAATGAATGATTAATTTTTGTTCGCTATTACGGTCCTTTCTACATTTTATGCATATAAAAGTACTTACCCATTTTTTTTGCATTTTTTATTAAATTTATAAGATCGTGGTATATAAATCGTGACGTGATCGTGACTTTTTGATACATATATGATAGATGTATGCATATAGTTATGCAGTTTGGAAAATTACTTAATTTCTAATATTTATATTTAATCGAAATCGTTACAATTTTGTTTACGAAAAAAATTTAAAAGCGCGATTTTTCTGAAAATCGATACGATTAGCTATAAACTTAGATGAAGAGAAAAATTATTATGAAATAAACATCATTTTGCTAAATTTATTTTAATGTATACCTAGTTGATGTAATACAATTAGGTATACATAAGTGTATAAAAATAGTCAATCTATCTACAAATACAAGATAATATTCAAATAAAAAATAATCAAAAAAGAAATTCAAAACATTTTTTTGTGTGTCAAATTGTTGATACTCGTAAAAAAGTAGTCCTTAAAGTTAAAATACTAAGGGCTGCTAATTAATTATTTAAGGAACCGAACGTTTCATGCATTTGAGTATGCATTAGCCTTAAGAGACAACTTATAATTTCGACAGAGTAACGTTAATTAAAAATACTATAATATTATAATATAATATTTTTACCGTGGGAGAGCCATGCATTTGCACGAGTGGGCCGGCTCGACCGGAGTGATACCACGGCCACACAGAAAATCCGGCGTAAAATGACGCTTGCGTCGTGTTCGCCGCGTGAGTGAGGGTACCGGAGACCAATTCCCCACCCCTTGCCCATTAATTCCCCCTCCATTCCCCTAAAAGGCCGGCAACGCATTTTGTAACTC
>DVXP01003453.1:0-11298 GCA_018235645.1 Junonia grisea
CCCACGGCCGGAGGGAGTGCCCTATTTATTCCGCCCCGGGCACTGGGGCTTGGAGGCCGTGGAGACGATCCGCAGGTAGGGCGGGATCTGTCCTCTCCCGAGCCCGCCCCGCAGTCTCTTTGGGCGCAACTTGTGTTTAATCCGCCACTGCTGTCCTTAGTTCTCGAAAGCTATAATTGGGCATTATACGTATTTTTGGAGTGTCTCTCCTATATGTAAAGCTTGGCTAAAAATTTTTCTCGTCCCATAGTAATGTGTTCTCTCACCTTTACCCACGAAACTGCTGCTTCTAAAAATGTGAATTCAAGTCAATAATATATTCAATAAATATAAAAGTAAAATTGTCAGGGCTTTGTAGGCTTTTATAGTCATCGAGTTATAGTCGACGAAAGTAAAAATAAATATTTTGCCCAAATGTCATTGAAAACTGTTAGGACACGCTCCTGGTCAATTATTTATATATAGCTTCAATATGATAAGTTACTGTTAAATATACTAAAAATAAAAACAGATTTTTTTTTATATTCATATTATATTTA
Source organism: Junonia grisea (assembly GCA_018235645.1). Lineage (NCBI taxonomy): Eukaryota > Metazoa > Arthropoda > Insecta > Lepidoptera > Nymphalidae > Junonia > Junonia grisea. Next base: position 540 of record DVXP01003453.1, read on the forward strand.
AATAAAAATATTCGTATTCTATAAGTATAATTATAATTTACTATAATTCAGTCTAAACAACATTTTAGGTCAAAATCTGAGTCGTCGGATTCTTCAGATAGTTCATCCAGTGACCAGGAAGAAATGCCTCAAAAAGTAACTAGACCGTCCAGGTCACGGGAAAAGAAATCAAAAAACTCATCTGCCACCGATAAAGGAGAACCGCCACCAGAACCGGTAGTTAAAACCGGAAGAAAAACCAACAACTCGCTAGCGGCTGCTACTGGTCAAATAGTTATACCAGACAATGACGAACCTGTCAATAGCACCCGGCGGAAACTTAAAACATCACAAATGTAAGATTTAATTTACAACTGATAAGTAATAAGAATGCATAAACCTAAATATTGTAATTTTCCTTTCTTCATGAAAGAGACAGTTTGTTGTTATTATATGTTTTTTAAAATTGTAATGAAAGTTTTAGAGGTGGAGAGTTCAATTTAATTTCAGTTTCAGTCAAACTGAAGAAGACGTTCAAACTGATATGTACAAAGTGCTGGAACAACTCACGGCACACGAAGACGCTTGGCCTTTCATGGACCCCGTAGAAGAGGAGTATGCTCCTAATTACTATGCGGTGATTCGGCGGCCAATGGACCTCCGCAAGATGGAGGAACGCCTTGATAGTGGATACTACACAGATTTTTCCATGTTCAAGGCAGATTTTAAACTTATAGTTAACAATTGCCGATTATACAATGGGCAAGATAATGGTGAGTTAGATATTTATGTCGATGGTTTATTTAGTAAAAAAAACCTAATGTTTAACATACATATATTTCATTTGTATGTTATAATAACGAATCTTATGGATATTAAATTTCTTATCAATAGCCTGATCTTGTTTGGTGCTAAATGGAAGGTTATTAAATGTACTACATACGAGGGTAGTCTAACAAGTTTCCGACCTAATATTGATGCAAGATATATTTTTTTAAATTTTCTCTTTTACTTTCAACATTGTCCCCTTGTCACTCTACACACTTCTTCCAGCGAGTCTTCCATCTCTGTAACTCGTTCAAATGGTGCTCGGCGATTTTCACTGCAAAATAATTGTTCGCATAGGTGGTAGCCTCTTCATTTAAGGAAAATCTCTCTCCTCCGAGCGCAATTTTTCGATGAGGGAACAAAAAGGAGTTATTTGGAGCTAGATGTAGAGAATAAGGCGTATGGTCAAGCAGTTCAAAGTGAAATTCGTCAATTTTCGCCATGCCAACCACTGAGGTGACAGTGCGTTGTCTTGATGTAAAAGATTTTCTTTTCTGTGGATGTGACTATTTTTACGTAATTTCAGCCTTAAACTTACCAAATAATGATGCGTCGTATGTTCCTGTAATGGTTTTAACGTAACCTAACGCGTGGACAGTTTTTTCATACCTGAATGTTGATTTAATTTGTAAGATAATCTTTGCTATCTCTTTCACCTTAATTCGGCGGTCCTATAGAACTTAGGTAAATTATATTCGATGTTTTCGTCGATAGTTTCAGTTTTTAGGCGTTCTGAACATTCATCGTCTCCCAAGCTCTTACGACCTTATGTTTAAATTTAGCTGCCTAAAATTTTATTGCCGCAAATGATGGTGCAGAGTCCTCATACATAGACTCCAACTCATCTGTGATTTGCTTAGAGGCATTGACTTTCAAAAATAAATTTTTAACGATAGCTCAATACCCGATTTTATTCATTTTTACAAAAATATTTACACCGTCACTTACACGTGACCGTCACTTAAAAACTGCACATCCAAAATTGTTTAAACTTTGTCGAGTAACTGTCAAGAGATGAACAATGAAATTCACTAACTTCTTTTCTTCTTGACTAGTGTTTTTCACATTGAGGTCGGAAACTTTTCAGACCACCATATAATTAATAAATATCAAATAACTGTATTGGTAAAGGTTTAGCTATTGATCACCATTAGGGGAAAGATGTACGAGACGATCCCCTTTAAAAATTCTTGTTATTCAGCCGATATTTAAATTAGTGGATTGGATTATATATGATTTGTAAATTTATTTGCCTACATATTTTCATACTAAAATTCTTTTTATAGCTCATTAATTATCATGGGCCACTTTTCTAGACCTCTACAAAAGGATCATCTCGTATCCAAGATGATCCATACGTAACTCGCTCTTATTTTGAGAACAGCAGTTAGATTTTTATCAAATTAAAAAGGCAACTATAGTGTAATATTTCATAATATTTAAAAACGACATAAAAAAATATTCTAAACCGTAACCTATACAATTATTTATATACAAATTAAGAAAAATTTAATGGTTTATTACATAATACATTTATTACATAATAAACCATTAAATTTTTCTTAATTAACATTGGTGATCAAAATGCAGAGTTTGCGATATAAACCGAAATCAGTATGAAATAAATACCTATGAATAAAAACCTAAATAGTTATAAAATTAATAATCTATCGTTTGTTAAAATACAAAATTTTAAAGGTTATATGCATGGATCATCTCGTAAACTATGTGCGGAATCGTCTCACCCAACACTTAGTAGCTTATTTTCATTTCTTTTTCGATAAAACGTATTGAAGTTAACAGTAACCGTGCCATTAATAAATAATTAATCAAACTGTAACATTTAATAAAGGACAATGAGTTTAACATTGGACCACCTAGAACATGTTTGATATAAATTCAAAGTCAACCTTAATTTAGACCAATGTCACGATTTTTTGTTTTTTTTTTTTACAAAAAAAATGTGGTTACTCAAGCCACTAATTACGATTTACTGTAGTAATAGTGCAGTGGGAGGAATGTAGTACATTCGAGAAAAATCCAAACAGATCATCTCGTACACCTTTCCCCTACATATTTCTTTATGCTATTACAAAAGTGTTAATCCGAAAGGTATATTTTTCAGAGTATACGATTATGGTAGATAACTTACAAGCTGCTTTCGATCGACTAACAGAGAAGTACATAACTCGACTCTCTTCATCCGATGAAGAAATAGCTGTGGAATATCAGTTGCCAACCCCATCTAGGAAGCATAAATTAAAAACGAGTGAATCGCCTACACGTCAACAAAGAAAAAAGCAAAAATCACAATCGGAACCAGGTTGGTTATTACTTATTATATACAAATAAATATTATTTTATAATCAGTCAATATTAAGAAATTATAAATACAAACATTTTCTTTCTCTATTTCTCCTACTAACACATGTCCCACAAAGTACATACAAACGTCCAAAAAATATTACCCTAATGACGAATATAATTGGATAAAATGCTAAACAACATTTAGCTTTTTATCCATATATACAGTGTAAGGATTACAACCGGTGCAATTTAGACACATAACAGGTCCGGCCATTCTCTCAGGGCCCAGTGTAGGACACGAAGTTGATTGTTTACAGTTATTGGGTTGTTCTGAAAGTTCCCGCCGATTTTTAGGGTTAAGTAAAACAAAAAACATTTTAACAAGAAACAAAGTTGAATCAAAAATATATGCATGATTTTGATTAGTGATATGTTGCCATCTAATGGGCAGTTCCATTAAATCATTGATAAAGAAGGACTGTGGTTTATTTAGACAAATCTCCTAGGTATTAAATATTAGCAGTGTAATGAGCATAGAAGTCCGATGGCGCCAAATCTGGACTTAACGGTGGGTGCGATAGGACGTCCCAACCTGTTTTTACTGTATACCTAATGATACCATGAGGTCTTGCGTTGGTGAAATCATTTGCAATAGGGCAATTTCGGTCGCTTCTGCTTGAAAAGTAGCTTTAAATTATCGAGTTGGTAACCTTATTTTTTGTCAGGCCACCGATGCGAAATCGTGCGAATCGGGATTTCGAAACTTTAAAAATTTATATTTATCTTAATTTTATAAATAATCCAATAAAGTGGTCATTTTTTTATTGAAAATTTTCCAAGGAGTCGAATGCATTTTTTCAAATTTGCAAAAACAAAATATTTCTTTATGTAAATTACGAATAAACAAACGACGGTATTCATAAAAAACGATTTTAAACAATTGTACATATTTTTTTTTATTTTAACAATTTTGATATAGTTTTACTTGAATTCTGTAACCCAAGGACTATATTTTCAAGAAAAAAAATTGTTCAGTCACATAATTTAATATTTACTATTTTTCCTATTGCATTTAATTTTCCATGCTTTTTTGCATTTATCACAATGTTAATGTTTATAAGTACTAGAAATAAATAATTTAAGCTTGAAGCTTTGTTATAATTAGAAAAACATAAAATCTTCATAATCACATACATAGCCACTGTTGTTATCGTCAATTACATCTCAATTTCCATCATTGTCCATTTAACTCAATTTAACACGAAAAAAATATAAAAAAGTGTGATAACCACATAAGAAAATTTTTATAATAAAAATTGAAGTAACTTTAAATCATACTAGATGACAACAAAAAAGGTTTTCGAAAAAAGTTCCAAATCAATATTGCACCCTTAAACTGCACACTAGTGCTAATTCGCACCTCTTGTAGTCTCGAATGCTTCTTGCTTGGAAGTTAATACCGAAACACTGCCATCTCTAGTACTGTGAAGCTGTGAAGCTTTATTGTAGAAGGAATTATCATGGTGAAGGAAATATTATTTACCACCCACATAAAAAACGAACGTACTTCGAAAATTTTGTCGGTGCGCAGCTTAATATAAAATATATTTTATCAAATAAACAGTCGTCTTATATCGGGGTCTTATACTATCTACTAATATCACAATATTATCGACTTTATAGAAAGTATACTCTGTTCTTTGGCCATAAAAAAAAAATATAACTATCTCTTTAAATAATCATTCAATCTTCCGCCAATCACGCTATAGCATTTTTTATAAAATATTATAAAGATCTCATTGATAACACATCAAACCGGCCGGGCCACGCGGACCTCGTCGGGTTGGCGATGATAGCTACCAGATCCGGTCGGATTTAGAAACATACCGGGTGCAATCCCTAATCCAGTATCTGACTTCTATTATATTTCTCGAAAATGACACTGTATATAAATATGCATTGTGTTATCATATACCATATGCATTGTGTTTTCATGTTGTTCAAATTTATCTTTTATTTTGCAGTTGAAGCTCATTCAAGCACATCAGAAATCAAACCTGAAGAAGAACAAGAAACCCCCATTGAAGAAGAATGTGAAGAACCTGAAACTGAATCAAATAAAGAATCTCATAAAAGTAAACATGACAAAGTAAAGAAAAAACGTAAAGGTCACCGGCATGGCAAACATTCCAAAAATCATAAAAAAAATAAATCTGACTCTAAGAGACACAGTAAAAAACAAAAACATGCTAAAAACAAAGACAAAGAAGGAAAAAAGTCAAAACGATCGAAAAAGAAAAATAAACATCATGATACAGAACAATCCGAAGAAATGAAGAGAAGTGCTTCCCAGGAGTCTTTAGAAAGTTCAAACAGAAGCAGAAGTGCCAGTCCCCTACCGTCCATACACACACCTTCACCGTCTCCCACTGATCTTGACAGACCGACAGAACCAAGTGATCAACTCACTGATCCGGATTTCTTAAAGGATAAATATGATAAAATTAAGGAAAGAAGAAGACATGCAGCAAAGGATGCTTGGGAGTCTCTTTTTGACTATAAACAAAAAGTTGATAAACAAAAACAAACTTTAAGCCTCCCTGAGAAGGATAAGAATCAAAAGTTACGAGAGACAATTGAGAAGCTAAAAGCTAAAAATGAAAAATATAAAGATACATCACTTTTTAACAGTCTTTTTGCGCCCAGTGGGTCAAGTAGTGCCAGGTATAGGGAAAATAAAAGTGTTAATAAAGACGACGAAGAAGACTTCTCAGATGACGATACCATTGAGAGTGTTAAAGAGAAGACTAGTAGCCGAAAAGTTAAAAAAAGTTCGGCCAAAAATGCATCTGCCTCTGAGGCTTTAGAACAAGCTGTTAAAGACATTAGTAAATGGCTTGATGACGCTCCTAAGGGGTCAGCAGCTAGTTCACCTTGTGATAGTCCTGCACAAACTATATCAACTGAAGAACAAGATAGCAGTCGCTTGGATGATGAATCCTCGCAGGGCGAAAAACCTATACTATCTCGGAAAGATCTGTCTCGAAAACGACCTTCATCACGTGAACCAAAAATTTTAAAGCGAAGAGAAATTCAAAGGACAATTGATAGATTACAACCAGGTAAAAGCAAAGGTAATTTGCTGACTAATATAAGTAACAAACATTTTGATAGAAATGAAGACGCCATTCCACTTGGTCCTCTCAGTAGAGCCCGTGACATCACCAAAATAGAAGAATTTAGTCCCAAACTAAGCCTTGGTTCCGTGCTACCATGTGTTGAGTTTTCTCTTGGAAATGACCACAATTTCAAGAACGGAGACATTAAAGGCGGTGAAAAACAAAAAGAGATTAAAAAAATAAAAGATCCTGTCAAAGATAATAAAAAGATTGAAACTGTTGTCCATAGTAAAATGGAAGAAAAAATTGTTCCAACTAAAAAAGATGCTGAAGTTGAAACAGAACCATTAACAATAATTAAACCAAGTCAAGAAAAAGCTACTCCAAATCTCAGCGCTTGGTTCAAGGCTTTTGGCGCTCCAAAAACCACAAATCCAACAAATAATACAAAAAAGAAAACTGAAGAAACGGAAAGTGAAGATAAGGTTTTGGAAAATACCAACAACGAGACGAAATCAACGAGTCCTAAAAATACTGCAACTAAATACGATTCTCCAAATGATCTTAACTCTCCTATTCCTGATGGAGGAGACAGTCCACATCCGAGTGTAACTGCAACACCAAGACAACGGAGAACCAGTACTGGCAGCTCAGTCTCAGAGAGATCATCATTTAGTCAAGATCTGGATTCCCCTAGACATCAAATGTCCCACACATCACCTCTCTTACGTTCACCGGCCTCCCCGAGAACGGACGATTTCCAGAAAATTACCTATCCTATTATCAATGGTACTGTTCGCGCTGGGTTTTATCAAGACACCACTTCTCTTAAAAGTAGTCCTGAAAAAAGTTGTAGTCCCAGGGATGCACCGCAATCTCCATACTCACCATATTCTCAGCATGTCTATGCTTCTAATAGTGCCACAGGATCGTCTACGCCTAATTACTTTATTGATCACAACAAAAGCCCATTACCAACATATGGCCAAAATGCTCCACCTTATTATGATACATCAAAAGCGCCTCTAGTCAGCAAACCTGCGAGAGTCCATGATGATTACACGGCACTAGGTCCAGACACTTTTCAACCGGCTAATTATAATGGTCCATTTTCCCCAACAACGCCTCCGTACCCGTCCACGCAAACGACTTATTCACAGCCTCAAGTATCTCCAGAGCCCACTGTTTCATCACCTCAAACCCCAAGCACCGTCCTATTACCAGATCCGAAAACGACATTATTCCCGGTCAAAAAACGGACATACAGTGAACCTGAAAATTCTTTATCATTGAAGAAGTCACCAGAACAGAAAGAAGTTGTGCAATCTCCAACAGCGAAAAACGATTATATAAAAGCTGGACATACTTCTAATTTACATTCGCCTCAATCAGTACCACAGGCTTCGGCGAATAATATTAATTTAGCCGTAAATGAAAAATCTGAAATAATGAAATTAAATACAGTACGTGATAAAAATAATAGTCTTGATTACTCAGAAAGGCGTGCTAATGAAAACAGGGAGAATGTATCCTATGAAAATAATGAATTATCACGTGACTACAAAAAGGAACCTGTACATATAGACCTTACAAAATCTACAAACTCGATAAAAAAGGACAACATAGACATGATAAATATGGGTTATATGAATAATGACGACAGGAAAACTAATGGTGAGGCACATAATGTTGAATTTGTGAGCCGTGAAACAAAATCAAATAATATCAATTCACAACAAAAAGGATATGAAATCGAAGCTATTGCTATAAACTTGGGTATAAATAACCAACAAGTGTCGAAACCAATAACTAAACCACCCGTAACTTGTAATTTGACACCAGCTCATACTCATGAAAGACCACACACTGAAATTAGTGTAAATCAAACCATACCACTTGCACATCATAATCAATATGATGCCTTGCCACCAGGGCAACATATAAGCAATTTCTCTTTGAATGACATAGAACTAGCTAATAAAAAACTATATTCCTGTAATACGACCGCATCTGCAGCAGCAATAGACTACGGAAATTGGAAGATAAGCCAGATGCGAAAGCCAGATATATTACCATCAGATTATTCAGCCAATGGTTATGCAGCTACCAACGAAGATAAAATAAAAGCAAGTGAGTCAAATCCTACTGCTATAAACTATAACAAAAATGTACAACATCAACAATTTAATAACTATAATACTGTACCTCGAGCAAGCATTACACGAGGTCAAGACATCCAACCAAGTCTCTCAGCAGAATTAAGGATACCCAATCCAAGAAACCTTATGAAGTGTGACTCAATTAATGTTAATACATCAATTAGTGAATGTGATCCTCTCCCCAAAAATATGGAAATGACTTCTAAGTCACAAAAATCTGACAAAGTTGTTCAGAACCATCCATTAGTGTCATCTATACCATATAAAACCCCATATAGTACACATTCTTCAATTCCAATAGAAACTTTGCGAAATTTGCCAAATATTCCCCAAATGCTAGAGCGATATTCAAATGATGAAAGGTACTTGTCAAGTTTTGCAAACAGCTCTACTTCACTATATCACGACAAAACTTTCCAAATGGCACAAATGTTTAGCAAAAGTTCAGAATCACATCCAGTGAGTACTTCTGTGAGTATATACTCTCAACCATCAATTACTGCAATGAGTAAAGATAATAGTCTATATAAAAGTCCTGTTAGCATCTCAAGCACCCAAATGGACTCAAAGAAGAGTAAAAGAAAAAGGACATCAGATGTAAAACAATCTACGACATCAATTGGACAACCATACCATACATCTACTTGCAGTAGCGATGTATTGACGTCTGTAAAAACAACAATGATGCCAGGAAATCCATTCAACTTTGGAACTACAACTAACATGGGTCTAGGTGGAATGTACAGTGATAATGGTGGCTTCACTATAGAGGACTTTAGGAACAGCACAAGTCAACTAATGGCCGCTAACTACATGGCGGCAGCTGTGGCTCATCAACAAAGAAGCAATGAAGCGAATGCAGAGAAATTAGTAAAACCAGCCCACCAGAATTCAAATCACAGCACAAGCTCATTTCCCTTTATAGGACATTCACAGGTTCGTGCAGGTTATCCCTTTGTGGGAGCGGAGCAGTCTTCACCACTATATCAACAGTACTTGCAGCGCTACCAGGAAGAGCTACAGCGACAGACCGGAGCACAAATTATGGGTCTGTACCCATCAGCCTACACAACACCACTTGGCGTTCGACAACCGTATGATGCCATAAATCGGCCTTCCTGGCTTTAATATTATCTACCTCCTCTCTACAATGTGAGGACCCAATTTTACAATCATTATTGATGTGACAATTGTTATTAAAAATAATTTATGTTGTCAGTAGAATTATAGCATTTTTGTGGAAATATTTATCAATATTCATATTAATCACTGTTGTGCATAACACATGACAAAATAAATGTTCTTGTAACCCATGAGTAAAGTAATTCATCTTGTCAATCTCGTACAATAAGTGTCTCTTAGCATGTTGTGACGAAACACAGATGTGTTGACACTCATTGACTTTATTACTTGTTGAAAAAAATCTTACTTTCTATTGTGTCTATTTAAATGTCATGGCAACTACTTATATGTTGCATTTAAATGTTTACAATACATATAGAACACTTGTTTCTCTCTGTATATTTTATATAAGATAGTAAAAGTATATTTGCAATTTGTTCTTGAATATCAATCATTAGAGCAGGCCTTGCAATAAAACTAATTAGGTTTTTATTTAATTTTGATAAAATATCTATAAGTGGCATAATTGTCACTTCAAAGTTATATAGCTTTATTTTACTGCTTATTATGATCATAAGAAATTGTATTGTTATTCTATAATTTTAAATTTTATGTTAATTTTCTTAAATGACATTGTTGTGTAAATAATTTAATACTTTGTTTTTAATTAATGTTTATTAGCATTGAATAAGTACTTCTGCTAAATAAAAATAATCTTAGAAATTTATGTTTAATGAATTTAGGATTATATAAAAATATTATTATTCTAAGAAACATTGAAAACAATTCTTCATGTGTAAAAATGGAAATAAAGATTTTCAAAGTAATTTTAAACATTTAATTTTAGGTTTATTTTAAATAAAAATTAATTAAATTTTGAGTTTAATATAAATAGGAAATCGAATATCTCATATTTCTTTACAAATGTACATAAATCCAATACAGAATGCTGCTGAAACTTTTTTCAATAGTTTTGTGATTTCACCATATCCACTTTTACATGCTGCCTAATTTTAAGGCCACTAAAAAGCCTGCACGTTTTTTCTTTCTAAAAGTAAAAAGTTGAATCTCGTTGCTCATAAAAGGGAAAACTAACTTTTTTTTTATATTATGGCGTGCATCCGCGCTTTTAGTGCGCAAAATATTCTGCCAGTGTCGCGTATATTGAAGAAGACACGTTCGGTCCAAACAGTCATAAAAATTCTATTTAGAGAAACTAAATGATGTGGTGGAAAACTATGAAGA